>JASSUY010033224.1:11906-23661 GCA_032466535.1 Forpus xanthops
CCGCCGCGCGGAGCGGAGAGGGGACGCGCGGAGCTCACGGTGAGCCCAGAGTGGGAGGGGGGCGAACGGGGAGGGGGGCGTGGGGGGTGAGGGCCGACAGCGACGCCGGCTGAGGAGACCGCGGTCCCCTGGAGCGGAGGGAGGCCGGTGAGTGGCCGCCGCCCTCCGGCAGGCCTCGGGGAGCTGCCTGTCCCGGGTGGGGCTGGGGGCTCCGGCTGCCCCGGCGGGCTGTCTCGGCGGTGTGACAGGACCTGGAGGTGACGGGGCGGACGCGAGTCGCGGCCGTTCGCAAGCGGCCGCGGGCCCGCTCCCGGTTCGGCGGCTCGGTCGGACCCCCAGGGCAGAGCTGGGGCTGGGGGCGCTGCCGTTGGTGCGTCCTCCTTTCGGTGGAGTGGGGGCACGGCGACAATCCCGGGTATCTGGAGGTCGGTGCCAGGCTCGTTTCTCCTACCGAGTTTGTGGAGGCTGGGGCAAGTCACCGAGCATAGGTGTTGGTGCCCCTTCCCCTGCACCAGGAGTAGGTCCCTCGGGCCTGTCTCGTAGCTGACCCTGTGGACCTGTCGGTATATCCCGTCCGCTTTACGTGAGGCCCGAGGAGCGCGTGTGTTACATCCCTCAGTGATGGTAGCAGTAGGAGATTGTTGTGGGTTTCCAAACTGTTGCCCAGTGGCCTGCCTACCTGTAGTAGCTGGAGTAAACTCGCCAGTCCCACAGCTGTGGGTTCTTCGGCTCGATTGTCTCCTGAAGGCTTTGTGGTGCAGCCGGTAGTCCTGAGGCAGCCCTTCCTGGTGCCGCTCCTTCGCGGGCTGGCTCTGACAGCTGCATGTGCATCTCTGCTGCTGTCAAAAGGAGGACGAACGGCTCTTCTCAACAGCGAGTGTACAGCAGGGAACGATAAGGGGGCTTCCCAAGATCAGCATTTTGCGCCTGGGGAGGCAGGGAAATCGGTTTGCATCTTTAATTACTGAGGTTTCTGTTACTCCAGTGCCTCAATTATAACAGCGTTGGAAAGATTTTAGTACTTGAAAATAACGGTGAGGAAACAAGTGGGCGTGTTTTCTTGCTTCTGAAGTAAATATGCTTACAGCAGTCTTTAAGTATTTTCCTAGTTTGTGAGGTAGAAAGGGTCAACTGCAGAAAGCGATCATCTTTCTAAATAATGTTGAATGTAATCTCTTTACAAAATTCATTCAGTTTTCGTGTAGATTTTTTTTTTTTCCAAAATGCTGGTCCTCAAACATTTAAAATGAAACTATATTTTCATTTTTCTTAATACGTTAGTATTAAAGTACCTGTCCTGCCTGTTTGCTATATCTTTTCTTTCATCTAAAGGGCTTCTTAAATGGGGCCAACCGATAATAAATACACAAGCTGCTGCTAAGTTTATAGGGGTAAACAGAAAGTTTGATTCTTGTAATTAACTGTTGATACTGGCCAGCAATCTCTGTACATGATCTAGTGGAAGGCCAAGGTTAAACTCTGCCCTCAAAACAATGTATGTTTGTTGTAGGAACGTGCAAATGTAAATAGCTATTTGTAGAGTCAGAAGCTATAGACCCCTCATGTAAATATTCTAAAGCAGAGCTGCCTGCTAAGGAGAAAGTCGTTACTACTGGGTTTTGTGGTTTTGTGTTTTTCAGGACCATTTATGTTTTTTTTTTATGCCTACTTGTAGAAATGGAGTGTAAAATAACCCAATAAAATGCAGTGGTTATAGATTAATATGCTGGTTTTATCCCATATTATCTCCCACGCTGCTTGTTTATATTGTCTGTCTGCATAACAGCTGTGGTGTGTGGTGCCATGTAGACTCCATACCTGTAAAAGTAGTGTTGGGAGGCTGCCTAGAGCAGAAAGAAATCCCACAGAGATCTTAAGGATAGCTACTTTGTTTTGTTATTCCCTGCAAGGCCCTTTTAGGGGGACACAGGAGTGTCAGTAAACTAACTTAGCTGTAGTTGGGATTCTGCAAATCCAGAGCTGAAGTTAGGGGCCATTGCTAAGGATGTATTAGGGAAGTGATGTTTGTATGGGGAGTTTATTAGGAAGTTGTTTTTTTCTTCGGGTACCTGCTCCTGAGAATTTTTTTGGGAAACCAGTAGTAGGAAGAAGTGAACACTCATTGGATTTATTTGGCAGAGCTTAAAGTTGCATACAGTTCCTTAACAGTATGCAGGACTATGATGGTAAAGCTGAGACCTAATGTGATAGCTGCAGCCTGGGTGCTGCATATGAGTAAGACCCTTTTTCAAAATGAATTCATAACAAGGAGGCTGGAAACACCAAGAAACATGTAGGTCAGTTAGCTTAGATGAATACGGAAGTGCTGTTTTTATGCTTGAATTCAATATCTAAAGCTGTTTTCAGCACAGAGCCAATTGTCTGTGTAGTTACACTTTGATAGGAGGTACAGGGAAACCTGGGGAAATAGATTGTTGCTGAGAAAAACAAAGGGATTTTGGTGCATCCCTTTGTGACTTTTTTTTTTTTAGCCTTTGTCTTCAGTTTTGTCTGTAGTTCTGCTCTTGAAAGAGGGCAGAAAAGTAATAAAAAGTAGCTACCTATACCCCAATTAATAGTTCTCTGAAGTTAGCTATCTTCAGTAAAAGATGTCTAAAGGCATATAATATGCAAATGACTGTAAAGAAAAGCCCAAAATGAATATTTCTAAGCTTGCATAGCTTCCGTGTTCTCAGTAAGTTTACAGAACTCAAAGAATATTTTTTCACTGTTTTCTTTAATACATTAAACATGGTTTGAAACTTTAATTTTTGGGTGTTGTCGTACTTGGAAGACTCCAGACAAAAGCAGTTGGTTTTGATAAATGTAGTAGCCGGGTTGATACTGACTGGAGCGCAGCATTAACTTTTACACTTAGTTGGTGAAGTCCCTGCTTGATCAGCCTTGAGAAATTAGGGTCTATGTTTTGGAGGTGCTTGAAGATGCAAATAAGACATTCTATGGCATTTTCAAAAGCAGTGCTAGAGCTTTCAGTCTGGGTTTTTCGGTTTTGTTAAGAGTTGTTATAGTTTTTTAGATAACGGGCTGTTGATGGGCTAAAGTAAAGCACTGCCTGCATTGTGTGTTTGTGTGTATATAAATAAATGCACATGTGTATATATATATATATGTCTGTGTGGTAGTCTTGCATTGCAGTAGTAAATATGTTCCAAGCTTAGTTAGATCAAATCCAGACTGGCAATTTTTGCATACTCCTGTGGTGTTATGTAGGGAACAGACACTTGAAACAGAACAGAAAATGATGCACTTACAGGATGAGTGTTTTTCTTCTTAAGAGTTAGTGTATTGAGATATTGATAACGCTCATATAAGTAATGTTTGCAGTACTATTTTTTTTTATTGTGAAAGGAAGAAATCCCAGTTGTAATTATCAAATTATTTTTATCTGATCTTAAGAACTTTGAATATTGTCAGATGGCCTGTGGTGTGTATCTAATTGACCTTTACATTCAATGTGGTAGACATCGAGGTGAATAGCTGACTGGCACGAACAGCGTATTGCACCTGACTTTTTTCACCTCAATTTGTTGGAAAAATGCAGAAAGGCTACTTATCCAAGGCCCAGACTTCATCTCCTTGGAAACATGATCTTTCACCAGGTGTTGAGAAATGTAATTTCTTCTTTAATCCATTCAGCAGAATGCAGATCAAAACGGTGTCTTCAGGCTCTGTTAGTCTGGAATATGCATTAACAAAAAAAAAATATAGTCTGATGTTTCAGTCTTTGTCCCAAAGAAGATAGAATTGATAGTTTCTCTTGCATTTGATATTATTTCAAGTTTGTTTTATCTGTTCCTAAAATTCCTGAGTAGTTGTATAGTTTAATTCAAGAACGGGCTGAAAATGTCATTATCATGTGTACAGTGCAGGACTGTTTGTGTTCCCTGACCCTTTCTTGTCTGCCAGGATTCATCTGTCATCTCTATGTTCAGGTAATGTGTTCTCCTTTGCAGCTGCAAAAAGCTGTTTCTTAGCCAGTGCTCACAGGATTTGTAACCTTTTCAATCTCTAGCCATTTGAGAAGCTGTTATTCAATGTCTCTGATGTCAGACACACTTCTAGGTCAGCTGCTGGTGTTGGAACAACTTGCAACCCCGAGTTGAAGCAGTGCTGTAGTTTAGTAGGTTGGTCTTCTGTGGGAATGCTGCCAGAAGTCTACTTATAGAGCAAGAAATATTGTTGGCAGGATTTTAGAGTGGTAAAACAACAAGCCATATTTCTTATGGTCTAAGATGTTGATGTTCTCTACTGACTTTAAACAAACCCATTAATGTGAAAGTAAGCAGTGAGGAAGAGGGTTAGAGTTTTCTTGTTTATTTTGGCAGTATTTTCCTTGCAAATGGTAGTAGGCTCTTTCTTTACACAGGTACAAGGCAATTTTGAGACACCTTTTGTAGACTCTGGTAGAAATTGCTGAATAATGCTATACTGCAGAACAGTAATGAAGTGAAGTGAGAAAGGAAAGTTGCTTCCTAGGGGGGAAAAAAAGGCAAATAAAACTAATAGACTTTTTTTTTGTTTGGGTTAGTTTGGTTGGTTGGTTTTGGGTTTTTTGGGGGGTTGTTTGTTTTGAGTTATGAGTGGATTTATCATTGTTGTCTATGGATTTTTCTTGGAACATTATGAAATTTAGGACTTCTGTTCCAATTTGAAAAGTAATAAAACTTTTATCCTTCATGTTTCATGTATTCATTATGGTTGCGAGTGACAGCAAGAGGAGAGGAGTTATGGCAGAGTATTTTTGGATTAAGCTGTGTTTGATCATTTCTTTCATAAATCCACATCAGAATTTGATTTAAAATCTGGTTTTGATACTGATACCCAGAAGTCAGAAAAATAAGTAACTTTTTTGCTTTCTTCTCTGGAACTGTACTAGAGCTTTTCTAGTATAGTTCTAGCTTTTCTAGAACTGTGTAACTGTACTAGAGCTTTTAACTATTTTTTGTGCCACTAAAAAAGAGAAACGAAATCTTTTTGATAACAAGAAAGAGTATCTCAGCTGCATCTCTGACCCTATTCCATTTCTCCTTACTGGTCTATGTGCTTCTGGATTTCCAGTTGAATAAATACAGAAGTGTTTCAGATATGCAGATTTCTCAGGAGCTCATTCACTACCATCACCTGACAGTACCAGAGCTGTACACTTGCATGTCCAAGTTGTTGTCAAACTGATAATTTATTGAAAAATGGCAGAGATCCAGCAATGTCTCCAGTTTGATTTGCCAGGAAGTCTGGAGGAAAAGGAATATGGAAGGATACCGGTAGGAATATCTTCTTTTCCACCAAGTCAATATGCAGTTTGGACGCGAGTCCACTAATTCTCCCCTTTTGGGAAGTAAAGCTGTCTGTTTAAAAAAAAACCCTGTTATATATATATAATCTTGAATTACTGTTTACAAATTATTTCCTGACTTGCATAGATGTCATCTTGCTGTCAGTTTGTCTGCATGTTCTGTTTTCTGGAAGCAGAACTCCCTAAAACCTACTTTTAGAGAAATACTGACACCTTAGTTTGTTCTTGGTACTCTTATCTAAGAGTCATGGGAGGGCTGTTCTTGTGTTCTGTGACATGAAAATCTGTTTTCTGTATGACAGTGATGTGGGCCTTTTTTAAAAAAAATAAAGATTTAGTAAACCTCTTGATCTTAATTTGGAATATAAATGGAAAATAGGAAAAGGTTTAAGTGAGCAGGTAAGAGGAGAATTTGAACCTTCTACCTAAAATTGATTAGTGACTTTTTCTTTCCCTAGAGCAGATGAACACTAGTCAAGACTGATTAGTTGTGCATCTTGGAAAGAAGCAGGATGAAAAAATAAAATCCTCCATGTAATAAAAAAAATCCAGGAAAAAAGTGCCTACTGATACATCATTAGAGACCTTAATGATGTTGTAGCATAGCGACAGCCTTTTGTCTCTAGGTGAACTGGCCATTCAACCTTACAAGACTTTAGAAATACCTTAAAATACATAGGTAAGTCTAAGGGAGTTGTGGGTGCCTTTTAGGCAAAATTAATATGCCTTTTATAACAGGATTTGCTCAGGCAAGTAGGTAACCCTCCATGGATTCATTCATGATGTGCTGTAGAACTTGTGTAATCTACTCCCTTAACATTACTTTCAGATGTGTACTTCTTATTTTTTAAAACAAATATTTTGTCAATCAACAAATTTGTCTTGCAGTTTTAGGATATTTCTGTGGCTTGTAGTTCCCTGTGGCCCTAATCATATGGGAATAATGGTGTTAACAAATTTGGAAAAGTACTGGTTTCTGGGTTTTGTCAATGAAGCCTTTTGTTTGGTTTTTGGTTTTGGTTTTTTTTTTTTTTTTCCCTGCTGTTTGTTTTGTTCTTTGGGTTTTTTTTGGTGATAAAAAAACTGGTCTCTTAGCTGGTCTTTGACTTCACTTACACAACTTGAAGTTGCTTGTGTGTGGCTTTCTGTTATCCTTTTGTCTGGGCTCTGTGAATGCTTTATTTGCTTTTAGTGTGTGTGTTTGCTTTTAGTGTGTGTGGCAATGGTGATGTTTTGGAATGATGCTGTGTTGGCAACCGGGTCAGAGGATGCCATGGGTGCGAGTTCTCAGATTTGTCTGTAGGAGTGGCTGCTGAGTGGATTTTGGAGACTTTTGGGAAACAGAGAAAGGAACTTTCCTGGCCTTCCTGCAGGAATATTGATGGACTAGCAGGTTTCTACTTAAAGAAAAACATTAGGAATAAATACAGTTAACTTTAATTGCCTCTTCTAGCAAAACTAATTGCATGTTGTAGTGAAGTGCCATAATTTTCCACATTCAAATACAACGCTGCATATCCCCTTTAACTCCTCCCTGTGATGTAATTTGGCTGAGTCTTTGTTTGGCAACAGTACATAAGTTTCTCTTCAGTCATTCTTTATGGTGTAGTTCTGTATTTTCCATGCATCCTTCCAAAAGTGTACTCATCAGAATCATTTCCACATGTGAGCTAATAATTGTCTTCCACTCTTAAAAGGGGCAGTCAGTTCCTGCTGGCTTCCTGTACTGTGTTATCCTTATCTCTCTAGTTCTCACATTCCTACATTTCAGTCTGTAAACATCAGTCATTTATGTGGCATTCTAATACAGAACAATGTTGTCATAAACCCAGCTTACCTGGAAGTTGAATAGCTTTCATACAAGTTCTGTCTTGATTATGCGCCTGTTTATTGGAGATTGATTTGACTCAGGTCTTGAAAAAAAAGCCTTTTATAAAAGGAGTAAATTTATTCAAAGCAGCAGCTCACAACAAAAATACCACCTGACAGACAGTTTCTTGAATACTTCTGTTACACTGGAGGCTTTGTAGGCTTATTCTTAGTGTAGTAGCCCTATAGAAGTTAACCTGTTCTCATGTTGAGGTGTGTGTTTGATTAGGCGAGTTATATATACAGTCACTATTGAGCTCATCATCTCTCTCCCTCTGTACAATGCTGGTACTTGTTTAACTCCCTGAATCACCTTGCTGTCGTTAACACAAATTTGTAGCTTTGTTTAAAAAAAAAAACACAACTTTTTTTTTGGTAAGATTAGTTTTAATCTCTTTTGGATCTCTGAACAGTTCACTGTGGGGTTAGGTGAGTGCTAGGGTTGTATGGGAGTGCAGAGCTGACAGGTGAAGCTAGGAGGTTAAGAACTCCTGCAGTAACTCTTCAGTTATAAAGGGTTAATATTTAGACTTACAACTTCTCATCCTAAAAAAAAAAAAAGTGTCACACGACTCTCCCAAAGAGAGAACTGTGCTGCAATGTAGAAATCCACATAGCCCCAGATTAAATAAACTAGTTAACTGATTCATATGGTTACTGTTTATGATCTGGGATTAGTCAGTAGTGTTGTTTCTGACAATTTCCACTTGACTTTGTCCTTGCTGTTACTTGAGTGAGGATCTGTACCTGTTACATGGTGGCAGAGGAGACTTGCTGGTGAGAGAGCCAAGTAGTGTTGGTCGGTCTGTTACCGCTCCAACAGTCTATGTGGCTTGCTAACAGCTTTCTTAAGAAGTGTATGTACCACTTCCAGGTAGTTGCCAAACAGTTGTTTATCTGTGTATCACACAAGATGAAGGTTTGAGGTGGCTGAGGGTGGGAGGACTTTATTGACTGGCAGTTCCCAGTGCAGTGTTACAGAGATGTGGATAAATGAATTTTTGGTTTGGGAAACAAGGATATCAAGCTGGATTCAAAGGTAGTTTGATCCATATGTTAATTGTGTCACAACTTTAATACTTTCCCAGGCTTCATAAAGTGTTAGTAGAAAACTGAAAAGAGGTTAAGGAATTAACTGTGTTTTGAAAACATAACCTTACAGTGTGAGATCCAAGAAATACAACTGAACCTAAAGGAAGAAAAAGCAATTCACTGGATTCATCTTTCAGTTAATGATCTGATAAGGTCACCTGGTAGGAGAAAATGAAATGAGATTTGGCTGATGGATAGCCAACTCAAATTCAGACTAGAAAAGTTGCAAGTTTTGAACAAGAGGAACTGAGCTCTGGAACAGAAAAGAAAGGCGGCAAGTAAAGTCTTGTAACAGATAAGTTCATCCAGAATGTCTTTCTAAAATAAACTTTGGCCTGAATTACAGCATATCAGTTTGTTGCATAAAATAGTAGATGAGGTTGCTTTCTATTGCAGAAGAGATACAAATACAGGATTATACGAGGGAACAAAATCTGAATGAATCTGATATCTGTATTAAGATAAAACTTACACACTTATCTCTATGTTACGATGTGCTTAAGTAGAAGGAAGCTGAAAGACGTACAGCTTTAACCACTCTGTGAAGGAGAGGCAGGGCCAGAGGGATTTGTAGCAGAGAAAGAGCACAGACCTATAAAGGCTCTTGCAACCTTTCTTCAAAACAATTTAAAAGGTTAAAAATACTATTGGGGATTCCCATAATGTTATTCTCTAAGGCATAGATAAAATGCAATACCTAAGAGATTTGTGCAGCAATACTAAAAAGCAAAACAAACATCGCTTTTGGTCTGTAATCTTGCTAATTAAAAGGAATAAAAGGCAACATTTCTGTACTTTTGAAATGAGAATATTGGATTGTTAAAGAGCAGAAGTTCAAGCACTGGTACTTGATGGAGGAAGAGCAGGGGAGAAACTTGAGGAGCTATATCCCTATTCAGGAAAACAAAGACATAGTGATTTCCCACAAAGGCCATGGAAAAGACCTGAAAGATAATGTCCAACCTTTACCCCAGGACTGCCAAGTCCACCACTAAACCATGTCACTAAGGGCCTCATCTACATGGTTTTTGAACATTTCCAAGGATTGTGAGTGATGGAGGCAAAAACTCATACAGAAAGGGTATGTATTTTTCTATTAGTTAGACCAAAATAGTGTGTGAGACTCCAGACCATGTTCTGAACGTTGGAAAAAAAAAAAAAAAAGAGTAAAAATGCCAGAAATATTTGTACCTAGTGATTAGCATATGATCCCCTGAAATATGTGATGCATTCTTTTCTGTTCCTGCCTAAGCATGTTTTTCTGGTTGAGATTTTCCCCATGTGTTATCAGTAACAGTTTCCCTACTTTGCTGGCTCTTTGGCCTCTTTAAAAGGGAATCGTGAGCTCTACTTGTTGCTCTGAAATTGGATTTTATACTATAGGCAAGACTTCAGGTGAGTAGAGAACTGAAGGGTTTAGCAAGGTGAAGCGTGGAACTGCCATTCTGAGTGTTTGGTTTAGGTGGTTTGTGCCTGCCACCTTTTACATGATTCTGTGCTCAGTGCTATTTTTTCTAGGCACTGGATAGAAATCTAATTACTTAAAATGGGTTTGAAATTCCACTTATGAAAGCAGATACTGAGCATGTAAATCTTGTTACCTATTGTCATGGGTTCTGCATACTGCCTCTCCTGTATCCACCCCTTATTCCATACCATTCACATCATGCTCAGATCCCACATTTTCAATATACCATCACGTACATATACATATATACATCCACACACACAGACAGAGGGAGAAAGATCATCCCTTAGTACATGGACCAACCCTTATAAAACTGCTGAGTCCATTTGGTCTGTGATAACGGGCTCCATCTTTTGTAACAGTCTTTCAGAGCAAGAGAGGCTGTGTACAGTGCTCATGCTTGTGAATAACCTGGGCAATAATATCCATTGCTAAGTCCACCCCTCGATCATGAGTCCATCTGTATGCTGCATCTCTGCCCTGATGGCCTCAGGTGTCGTGGGCCCATTAGGCTCAAAATAATTCAGCCCCCCCCTCCAGCAGTTTCTGCAGCTTGTCATTGGGGGCTCCATACAGCTGCCTTCCACCTCTGATGCTTCCAAAGCACTGGAGGGGCCCAGTGGACTCTATACTCTCCCATACTGTTCTACACATCCTGCCACTCATGACTGTCCAGCCTTGGGGGAAAATCTCTTGGCCATGCTGCATGGCAGTCTAATCACAGTCAAGGCCCACACCCCACTCGGCTTAACCCTCGGGACCAGAGGAAATGGTTGTGGGTAAAACACACTCTGTGCACATGCCAACATGGTGATCCCCATCACAATCAGCAGGCAGGTCTCAAGGGTACACAAAGGCCATTCAAACCCTTCAGAGCTCTCAAATGAGGCTGCTGTACTTGTCACTGGGGCTGCTGTAGCTGCTGTGCTTGATGGCTCTCTCACCACCAGCTGCTCTTTGTCTGAGTCCAGATCTTCCTCCTCTGCCTTGCTGGGAAGTGCTGCGGGGTCTCCTGCATCCTCCTGCAGCTCGGGCTTGAGGGGCTCTACTGGTGGCTGCCAGGGAATGCTCTCGGTTGCCGTGGGGCCAGGGGGTCTCAGCTTCTCTGTCATCTCCTCCTGCTGCTCAGCATCTGCTGGGCTGGGTTCAGTAGGGGAGCTCAGCTCCTCTGCTGCCCCCTTCCCAGCCTCTTGATCTCCTGGGCCATCCTCCTGGGCCATTTTGGCTGCTGGTGGCTGCTGGTGGCTCCTGAGGCCGTCCCCCCTTGGCTTCCCACAGCCTCGCGAAGACGGAGGCGATGACAAGGGCCAGGACAGTGAAGAGCAGCTGAACTGCCCAGGTACAAGTCCACATCCACCCCTCCTCCTGCTTCTGGAGCCCACTCATACTACAAGCCATTCTAATAAAGTACAATGAAACAAGAACCTTAACCCAAAGCCCACTTCTGAAAAATGTTGTAATAACAAATACTGGCTGTAAGTAAAGTATCATATGCTGAACCTGTGAGAACCAGAGCCACAACTCTGAGAGCAAATAAATCAGCATTGTGATGAGTGGCTATTAATCCTGTCGTTATCTCAACCCTTCGTGCCCCGCATTGGGCGCCAAAAAGAACTGTCGTGGTTTAAGGCTCTCACGCCACACAGTTTTGCTCTCTTACTCACTCCCCCCTCTTTCTTCCCCAGTCCCGGGGGGGGGATGGGGAGGAGAATCGAAAGAATGCAACTCCCACAGGTTGAAATAAGAACAGTTTAGTAACTAAAGTATAACATAAATCACTACTGTTACCACCAATAATAATGACAAGAGAAATACAGGGAAAGAATATAAGAGCTCACCAACTAATTTCCACACAGCCTGACCAAGCAGTGCACCCCCATCACCTCAAACCAAGCCCGGCCACATGGTGCCCCACCCCCCCCACCCTTCTAGGTTTCTGCTCTCCGTTTCTACATCCCGGACATGACATGCTGTGGTATGGAATACCTCTTTGGTCAGTTTGGGTCAGGTGC
>JASSUY010033225.1:0-102969 GCA_032466535.1 Forpus xanthops
CTGCTGGTCACACTCCTTTTGATGCAGCCCAGGATACGGTTGGCTTTCTGGGCTGCAAGAGCACACTGCCAGCTCATATTCATTTTTTCAGTGACCAACACCCCCAAGTCCTTCTCCTCAGGGCTGCTCTGAATCTCATCTCCGCCCAACTTATAGCTGTGTCTGGGATTGCTCCAACCCAGGTGTAGGACCTTGCACTTGGCACGGTTAAACTTCGTCAGGTTGTCATCAGCCCACCTCACAAGCGTGTCAAGGTCCCCCTTGATGGCATTCCTTCCCTCCAACATATCAAGCCACACAGCTTGGTGTCACTGGCAAACTTGCTGAGGGCGCACTCAATCCCACTGTCTATGTCACTGACAAAGATATTGAACAAGACTGGTCCCAACACTGACCCCTGAGGGACACCATTCAATACTGGTCTCCAGCTGGACACTCCGCCACTGAGCACAACTCTTTGCGTGTGGCCATCCAGCCAGTTCTTTATCCACTGAGTGGGTCCACCTATCAAATTGATGTCTCTTCAACTTAGAGACAAGGATGTCATGTGGGACAGGAAACTCCTGCTTGCCACTTCTATATATTAAATGCCATTAACTATGTACTTCCAGCAGAAAAATGAAGTTCCAGGCTGCACTCCAAATCAAATCTGATACAAGAAGGAAGTGGTCTGCATTTAGGCCAAATCAATGAATCCTTAACTTACTCTTTTCTTTCTCCACTTCCATGACTTTTTTCTTCCATTCATCAAATGTTGGAATGTCTCCAGGGTCTTTTGGAGTCATCGCTGATGTAGGGTCAATTTCTCCTGTTTTCTTATAGTCTTTCTGCAAGAGAGTGAACCACCAACCATGAATATTTTTCAGCATCAATAAAAACAAAGATAAACTTCAATACTTAAATATAAACACATTCTCATCAACAGCACATAATTTGAACCCATCTTAAAAACTTAGTTCCAAGGTTAGCTCACTAGCCAGGAAAAGCATGTGATGATTTTCTCCCAAAATTATACTCTTTCACTGAGATGCTGATAATTTTTGTGGCTGAACTAACATTTTAAGAAAAACAAGCATCTTCTCTCTCTAAATGCATGTTTTTCTTTTGCATTTTTTCTTTTTCTCCCCCTAAGAAGAAAAGGCTTCTCTGCAGCAGGGACTTTCAAATATGAATGTTGGTCATGACAGAATTCACAGTTCCCTTAGAGTTTCCGAACACCTCAAAAAACTACAGACACATTATTTTATTACTGTCTAATGATTAAAGAAAATATTTTGGACTTGCCTAACAAAGCAGCAACCATTTTAAGTTAACCTTATGCTATACCATCACATTTTAACTTCTCCTTTATACAAATACTCTGCCAGCACACCATCAGATGCACAAAAAACTTTCGCTAGACGTTTCAAGTGTAGTAGTTGTTTTGTAGACAATATTTTACAGGTAGTTTTCAGAATGATGGCTTCGTAGGTTGACATTTTGTCTGCACTTAAAGCAAGAATTATTTCATCTATAGTTCTATACCTGAAAACTATCAAAAAAGAGCCAAATTCCCATATTTGGACAGAAGTTGAGTATAGAATTTTTCACACGACTACACTGCAACAGAACCTTAGATGTGACACAAAAAATATATCCCCACATGTATTTAGAAGTAACAGAACCTGAAAAAAACCTGCAACTCCCTCTCCAAAGAAAGTTCAGGATACAAGATTCTCCTTGGACTACGATGAAAATGGCAAGTCAAAAACCAGACTAAGTAAGCAATCCCAAATCATGCTCCTGCTTAACTATGACATCAGGCCAATGCCATAGTTATTTAAATTGTAGTCTTGCAAATTGTTGGTTTTTTTTTTTTTTTTTATAAAGGTTTACACAATTTGTTTGTAGTAAGTTCTGACTGAATTTATTTCAAGGTACACTGTACTCTGTTCAACAATCTTTTGAAAAACTTCTTAACTTTAAAAGCCAGTTATCCAAGTTACTAGTAACAGACTAAATGTAATAGTAAATAGCAAAAAAAATGGTATTGCTGTAGCCTTAGTCATTCTTGATCAATCTATAAAAAAAAAAAAAAGTAAGCTTTAGGAAGTGCCTCACTGTAAGAATATAAAAGTGGTCATACAGTTAACTGTAAAAGACTTGTCTAGGTGTGTATCCCACTTCAACAGCGGCCAAATAAGATACCTAGGAAAGAATAAAACCACCCCAAACATTCCTTATTTCCTCCAACTGTTATCTTTCCCTCTAACCATCTGCTTGCTGCTCAGAAACTTCCTGAGTCAAGCTCAACACTCAGACTTACCAAGGCCATGCAAACCATGCCACAACTTGGCTGCCCCCCCCTTTTTTATTTGGGTTTTGTATTTGAAGAGGCTCAGCTCAGTAGCACTGTCTGTGCCGGTGGATCAACCCTGGCACAGATGAACCTTGCTGCCCTTTTCTTCCTGTTTATTATACCCTTGTTGAGATGGCAATATTAGAAATGCACACAGGGCTCAAGACATGAAGCCTGCACGATGTGGAAAGCAATGGATATCAACTCATCTACAACAGCGATGATAACCTAACAGAGGACATGAGACTCCTTTGTGTACTGGGCAGCTATCAGCACTGCTTACCTCTCTTTTTAAGTTCTCTGAGGCATTCAGAGCAGATTTTTGCTCATTTGCTCCCTTTTCAGTTGCTGAAACTTTCGACTCAAACTCAGATTTTGTCTTCTTTCCCTTGCCATGTGAAGATGATATGTTATCTATATGTTGACCTGCAAGGCTGAAAATTTTAGGACTATTAAGACCTATAAAATGATCACATTTTCAACCATAAGCAATCTTAACACACACATACACACAGATAAGCAAGCAGATGCAAATGTTTGATGCAAGGCCAGGACAGAAAAGAACAATTACCTTTAAATTATTCAGACTCACAACGTGCTTCAATACTTACCTCTCTGGTGGACTGACAAAAGAGGAAGGCTCACTCTGAGGGTCAGCCTCAAGCGTCCCACCAATATCACAGTCAGGTTCTGACTGCTCAGCTTCACTAGAGGTGACTACAGGAATATCAGCATGGGAATTTTCTATTGCACTGAAGGGAAAGAAATAACATGTTTTTTTACCCTTCTGATAATACAAATAACCTAGATAATCAACCACATAACTAAAGATAATTGAAAGCTTTAGAAAAGCAACAGTCTCACAGAAATAAGACGAATGAAGTGTGCTTATACTTGTTGAACTGCATTCTCAGCTGTACGCATACAAGAATAGAATTTCACTTTCCAGCCTGTTTGCCTCAGCAAAGGAACTCAGAATTAGCTTCCCATCTACCAGAACTCTCATCTAACATCCTACCAAACACTGCAATAGATCATTTTTCCCATCATTACTACAAACTAAGAACAGCTTCATACTTATTAGACTGCAGCAATTTCCTTTGCCTTTCAACAAAGGAATTAAACATGAGTCTGAGTTCCACCACTAAAAGCTCCTAATGTTCCCAAGTCAGTGGGCAGCAATCAGAAAAGAACTTGGCTAAAACTAGTGGAGAAAAGGAATCACATAGTGATATACAGTAGAGACAGACAGACTTCCTTTCCACTAGATTTTTTAGTTTTTGCTAATGTAATAAAGCCAAGGTAACCCAATAGACCATTACCCAAGCTGTACCAACAGCCCAAACTAGTTTATCTGCACACTGCTCTACTTCCTGTCTCCCAGAACACCTGACCACATCATATCAGACAAAACCTAGGGCAAAAATTGAAAAGAAAGCCTCTCTATAGAATGGATAGGGAGGAAAAGGCAGACAAATAACTTTCTGTTGATAACTTGTGTAACTTCCACCAGTACAGGGATGATTTTCATACTGATCTAAGTTATAAACCGGTTCTAAAGAAAAGTTTTATTCTGCCTCCTAAATTTTAATATACACTTCTTCAATGTCAGCAGCAAATGAGGTTAATACCACAATACAGAGCTGTCAAAACATAGACAGCACATCTGCAACTTAAAAAACCTGTTTTGTTCTGGCTGCTATAGTTATCAGAAGCAGCTACATCAAATCCAGAGAGCCAATTTTAGTACCTTTCCCATGATATAGTTCCCTCAGTTAAAAAAAAAAAAAAAAAAAAACAAAAAAAAAAAACCAAAAACCACACCAAAATCTTTTAGGTATCCAAGACTTTTTGCTACATAGCAAAATCTGACCCTAGGAACAACAAGAATTTTAGTTACAAACTATGAGTAGTTTCTCACACCCCCCCAAGATACGCACAGTTTATCACTGCATGTGACATTTCAATGACTGAACACCGACCATTGCACTTAAAATTAATAAGCTCCACATATCCTTGATCTTAGTAGATAGAGGACAGTATGAATAATAATAAACTGAATAAAATATGGAACAAGTATGAACTTAAAAATACCTTGTTATCAGGGTTTACCTGAGTGGCCTCAAGTAACTAGTTTTAGTAGAAGGTGAGTAGCACAAGCCTCAAAGCTGTAGTGCTCCCTTTCCTTCAGGTACTTTCATTTGTTAGTAGCTTTGCCTTAATAATTAAGTGCATTAACAAGCTCACTTTGCGCAGCAACTGTCTTTATTTGCAGCCACAAGAACACAGTTGCTTTTTCAAGAAATTTTCCCCAGATTAGGTCTGGATAGAAAAGCTACAAGCAATACCATCCTGAAAAAAAATATATACCATTACAGGGTAAAAATAGTTCAGAATTAAATGACTTCAGAATATTTTGTCTAAGAGGTCCTGCTATGATACCAAATTGGTAACACCCAAGGCAGCTGGACTTTATTACACTGGTAGAAATCAACTTCTAAACCAGGAAAAATACTCTCTAAACATTAGAAATGCAATTGAGTCTTCATAAAGATTTTGCACAACTATGGAGTTCAACCACAAGTGTTCTGGATGTTAATCTGTGCAAAAAGAGACCATCTATTACTATTTAAAGCTAAACTGAAATTTGAAATAACATAAAATGCATCTCTTCTATACTAATTCTACTCTTTCTTCCTGTAAATGGTATTAGAACACTACTGCTCCAAAACAAATTTCCATTTTCATTTGTTTCATAGTTTGAGTCTTCAGAGTTCATCACTCTTATTCCCCAACTACAACAGCAAGTCCATTTTCAACATTTATAAGATGACAGACTGAATGCTAAAAAGAAAAATAACACCCTGAATCTTGTTCTGAGACATGACAACAGCAGGACTTATAACACATTAAATAAATCAGTACAGCAGTCAACAAAAAAACTCACACTGAAATTATGTTCTAGTTTTGCTTTTTAAAAACTGCAAATGTGGGAAGCTAGATTTTCAAAGACTTGCAATGAAAAGCACTTCTGAAAGTACTACCCCTAGCAGACTAGGCAGGATCAGTAAGCAGACCAGACTTCCACATCTTTTCTATCGTACAGAAACAAAATTTGCTAAAATCAGAAAAGCTGGACTCTTAATAGCCCTCCCCAAAAAAAAACCTCAAACTCTAAACACCAAAAAGAAGTCTACTTCATTTTTAATGCATTGAATTTTTATCTACCGTAATATTAGATCTTTATCAGCAATCAGAATATATTCCCCTTAACGCACATTAAAAATCCCAGGAGAATTTTAGGGAAGTATCTCAAAAGTGTACACACAGACACTAGTTTTCATACTAGAGTTCATATTTAATAGCACAGCATTTCACAAAAGGGAAACAAAATTAAGCACATCAATTTCTGAACACTACCAGCAGCAGAGGTAGCACTGCAATACACTGCTAAGCACCAGAAATACAAACTGCTGTGGTTGCTTTTATACTAAAATGTAACTCAAAGTATTCCTTAACTGAAAGCAGAAGCCATCACTGAAGCAGCTTTGATGCTTGTATCATGCATATTAAAGCATTTTTTTGAAGGTCAAAAATCCTAATGGTAAAGACCTAAGGGTTTTTGTAGTACAGATTATCTAGCACACAGAAGGCTGGCTTCTTTTTTGCCAAAGCAGCAGCTTCAAAACCAGTACTGGCAATAGCACGATACTTCATGCAAGTACACAGTTTTTAATCCACACACTGAGTAAATGATAGCATATTCCATTAGCATTGACACCATAAACCAAAGTACAAGCAAAAGAGTCATGTGTAGCAACCTAGTCTTATGCCTACTAAACCTGAAGATGAAACACTTTAACATCACAGTAAGCGATACTCTCTTGAAGACCAAAACAATATAATGAAAAAGCTTACTCAGGCTGCAAGACCAGAGGTATCTCTGAGGTAGGTGAACTCAAAGTGCTTTCAGTGTTTGCAACTATGCTAGATGAAGCTTCATTTAAAACTACTGAAGGTGGAGTCTCAGCTTCAGGCTGGCTTGCTTCACTCATTTCTGTAGTCTGTGGAAACATATATAAACATACATTTTTTCAAAACTTGAATAGGAAAAGCATTCATACAAAAACACCTAGTATGGAATTTTAACAGTTTCGTAATTCACATTTCTGTCAGAAATAAGTTTTCTTCACAAACCTAGGCAATATTCAGTGCTACTCTGTGATAGTTGCAACACTCTTCCATAGCCTGCAATAATAGTGTCAAAATATTAATTGAAGGAGGCATGTACAACAGCTTCCCCTCAACCATGCATTTCTATAGACACAGCTACAAAGAAACAAGCTTGAACACTACAGCAACTGAAATATATGGCTGTATTTGCATGGTTCACTACAATAAAACTCATTTACTATTTTCATCCTAAGCTTAATTTGGGGAAAGGCTTTCAATTTTATCAGTCCAATGGAGATTCAAAATGATTTAGAAGTCTACTCCATGTTGTAACTGAACAAACAGGCAAACTGCTTATCATTTCCTAGAGTCCAGTAGTCTTGAGTCTTAATTACTCTAAGTCCAGATTACACAAGCTCTTGCACAGCACAATCAAAACTGGTCTAAATATGGAAAAGTACATAACCATTGGAACAGGTCAGATTAACTCCTACTGTAATCGAAAATACTATTACACAAGACCCTTTTGCCAATAGCTAGATTACTCAGAGTCATCAAACTGAACATGAACAGGTCTGGAACATTTTACTACAGAATTACACATCTAAACCATAAAATATATATTCAGAAGTATGTCCTATGCATGTTGTCTTGTGAGCTACAAAACAAAAATATATCAAATAAATAATCTTTAACAGTGGGCTTTGTCATATTTAACACAAAGCACTGGCTTAATGGTATTAGTAGCACATACAACTGAAACACAACCTTTTTTCCATTTTAACAAAGGAAGTTAAAATAACGGAATCCATTAAGGGTCAAAGCTAAAATGGACTGCTATAATCACCAAGGCTGATCTCTACAGAAGACCTCAGTTAGATGCTTTTTATGTTTTATTTTATTAAGACATACCCATACCTATAACATCCAATTTTAGCTTGCAAAGATTTATTTAGTCAGTACCTACAAATATTAAGTTACTCTTATTATTACTTATGCACATGGTAAATGCAAGATCTGTTAGCTCATAATTTTTTTTTCTTTCATTGGAAACACAAGTCCAATGGCAAACCTAGTGCAAGTGAAATGCGACAGATTGTCACTATGAGCTTGAGATAACCGAAGTGAAAGACTGAAATTCAAGAAGCATTTGAAGTGAATGAAATAAAAGTCTTGCCTGGACAGATTTTGTAAGGTCATCAAGTAGTTCTTCTGTAGCGTAACTCCACATACTTGAGTCTGCATGCTCAGACTCCAGCCTCGGAGCAGCCTCTTCCCCCTAGCATATTAAAGGTAAAACAACAGGAAGTATGCAGTAACACAATGACTTCTAGCAAGAACAGTCACTTTTGGTACAGACTTAATAACACTACCTTTACAAGCTACATGAATCTTCAGAGCCACTACCTACAAACATTTTAAGTGTCATTTTATCTCATGTAATCTTTAAAACAAAGACTACAGCAAGTTAAAACAATTCCATTAGACCTTCACAGGAAAGACCACTTCAGCATTGTCTTAAATTCTTCAGTGTGTGCTAAGGAAAATTAATCACACTGCAGTGACTTCCCATATTGACAAACCCTCCATATCGGACTGCAGCCCAAAAAGCAGGGAGAGAGGGACAATCCTAAAATGACTTGCAACAGACAACCATTAGAAAAAATAATGCTTGGCACATCTCAGCTATAGCAGGCTTGCCAGCAGAACTAGAATAATTCATAAGTCTGCTATAACCTTCTGAGGCAACTTCCTCTTTTATAAGATTTACAATCAAGTGCAGTGAATTCAGAAAGTAAAGCAAAAGAATACACACTTGAGGAAAAAAAAAAAAAAATCAAACAAACATTTTAAAGCCACCAGACTGTAGAATAAAAGTGTACTTGCCACTCAAACTTTTTTTTTTATATTGTGACTACATCACATTTTTGAGCAATACTTTAAGATACAGCAAGAAGCCTGGTAGAAATTTACACACCCCTCATTTTCTATAGGATATCTAAAACCCTGTGGTCAAATACTGGACGTTCAAATCCAAATCAGACTGATATGCTACACAAGATTACATGCCCATAATCATTTGAAAGAGTTAAGGCACACAATGAAAGAACAGGAACTACAAATTTGAACTGGCAAAGCTTAGTGACAACAGCTAAGCAACATTTTTCCCAAATATTATTAGCTCACATGCTAGTCTCCAAGATTAAATAGCATCAATGCCTTGAAGAGACAACTGATCTAAGGAAAACTGATCAAGGGCTGCAAGATTGCTCTTTTTGAGCAGGACAACTCTGGTAGCCCAGTTAGGAGTAATACACACATGCCTAAAATTTTTCACAAACCCAAGAGATTTGCTTTAATAAATAAAAAGTACAGCATAATGTATGAGCTTTCATATCTTTGGATTTAAATTTAGAAGGATTCTTCACAATGCAGACAAGTTAACAGAATAAAGGGAAGAATGCTCAAAAAATGTAAGAAAATGTACCAGCGGTTTCCCAGTCTCAAATATTACTTGATCTTACCAGTTTTGTTACATCAGCCATTAAATTTGAACAGGGCATTTTTCAGGCAGCCAGAAGAATAGTACTGCAAAAGCTGGCAAAAAAACTACAGCTACCCTAGATGGTAAGATGTTTCAGCCAGTGAAATACATTTTTCTGGTCAGGCAGCTCTCAACCTGAGTGAAATAGAATACTCAAACGTTTTCCAGGTTTGATGTGGCATATAAAAGCCTTCTTGGAATGAGGACCATGATTAGCACTACTATTAACTGAAGAACAAAATGAGAAAACCAATAATATCAATATTACCCATGTTTATCATAGGACTGATTTGTCACCTGCGTAAGTAAATGAATGAAATTTCCATGGCTCCCTGATACAACTCAACAGCTTGGGACCTCGCTATGAAATTGCTATATGCAGAAACTTGTGCTGAGTTAGTCAGGACAGGACAAATACACTCAATTGAACCTGAAGTGCTAAGTAATGTAAATAAGGGACAAAAACTTGTTTACTAGCATTTCACATATGTGCTTTAGCTTTGTGAATTTTTAAGTAGGAGGAAAACCAGGAAAAATACTGACTTAAAACAATTAAATCTTAGACCTTCTATTTAGGATATCAATCATTTGCTCACTGGGCTTTTAACACAAGACAGGTGCAACTGGCATATTGTGGTCTAAACCTATCCCGGCCATCACCTCTTGTCATTGTCTGTAGAGAGCCACATATACATATCCCTGATGACTTCTTCTAACTTCAGACATACAAATAAAAAAAAAATGAGCCACTATTATTAGCTTTACTACTTGTTCTTACACACAGCCCCTCCCCTCCACCAACTGCCCAGCTGTACTGTCACATAACTACAAAAAGCATGAAGAAAAGCAAGAACTTGGGACATCACCATGGTTCACAGAACAACTGAATATATTAAAAATTATGGCCAAGAAGACCCAACGAATCAAGGTGTGCAAATATTTTTTTTATTATTTAATATCAAATCAGACAGAGCAGCTAATGAACATGTTTTAGTCAGCATACCTTTTCTTGGACATTTTCATCATCATTTGCCAGGGCACAAGCACCACCTGAAGCATATTGCACTGTCGATGAAAGACTGTCTTTACAAAAGACATGCCAAACAGGAAGCCTATTTAATACAAAAAAGCAATACCAGAGTCAAAGCCTTGATCTAAAATGAATAAACAGTATTTTGAAATTCCTCCAGCATTGTCTCCCTCATCCTTTTTTCAGTTGTTCCCATGAGGTACCTAGAAAAATAAAAATAGGCACATACAGTTCATAGATACTCATTTATCAAAACTATTGGTAGACTTAACTTTTAAGAAATTAGTAACAGAAAACACTGCAAATTTACTACTTCAAAAAGAAAAAGTATCAGCAAAACAGGAATTGGGGTGATACCAGGTCACAAAATGGAAGCTGACACAAATTAGTTAAGCAATTGCAAGTTAGGAAAAATCTGAATCAACCACCTTTTGCCATGTAGCAATAGGATGTCTTTAACATTGATTATTACTAAGCAAAAACTAAAGCCACAGATTTAAAAAAACAAACAAAAAAAAAAATAAAGCTCCTTATTTCCCTGTACAGATGATGCCTGAAAAATCTCGTAGGGTCAGTATCAAGTACATTTAATTACACAAAATAAGTATATTAAACAAAAGGCCCATGCAAAACACAATGAGAATGTAGATATAAATGGCAAACCAGGTGCTTGCTTTAACTACATCCTCCAGAGAGTTGTTTGCACTTTCAGCTCTGAACAGTTTTGCTTCTCAGTAGAAACTGATTTATTTCCAGAGAAAAGCAGCCAACATCTATACAACTGCACCAGAACAGCATCTTTTGTTGTTTAGTGTGTGGCCACTTTACATCCTAGAGAACATGTGTGGCAAACCACCAGAGGTTTGGAGGCCCAAAGGCCAGAAAAGGTTTTCAGGTAAACTTCAAATAAGTCCTGCAAAATGCTATGCAAATTGAGCTTTAAGTGGAGTTTTCAACAATACTTGAACAGTCACCTGCCACTTTAAAGCCAAACATTTTTCCAGGAAATACTGTTTACATGACATCCAGGTGATCATTATAACCCTGTGTGAATTCCCACAAATGTTCCTGAGTCCTGAAAAACGGCTCCCTCTTCTCAAGAGGAGACACATATGCAAGCATATAAGAAATGTGGATACAGCAATCTATTGACAAGTTTCGAAAAACTAAAACACGGCCTTAACAGCAATAATAGTAAGAAAATTACATCAGGATTGATTTATACAACTTGATCATTCTAGTGTTTAGAATTTGAATGATCACCTGTCTTAAAAACTTGAAGATCACCTTCACTGAGAAGTATTTGCAGCAGATATTGCCACAACAGATCACTGAAGTGATACTAAATCTTAAACAGTTTCATGCATACACACACAAACACACACACATAGAGGGAGTAGTACTTCTCCAGATTGCAGGCAATCACCAAACTGGGCTTTCATTGTAGAGATATAAATCTATTGCTCCTCTTCCACCCACACCAGGAAGGAGCATTAGTAATGTGCTAGCGACTCTAAATCCAGGTCTCTTAACCACCAAAAGAGCAGAAGACAATAGTAGACAAGGAACTTGTGGGATGTGATGTGATATTCTCGAGAAGGGAAAATAACAATGTCCCAGGTATGTCCCAGCACCACTACACCTCAGTAATTACTCTTATCTTTGAGGTAACAGCTTTCCTCTACACTAAATGGAAGCCTTCAAGTCAAGCAGAAGTAGCTACAGTTACTGGAAACTAAAGTACTGAATATAAGAGTACGAAAACATTTATAACCACCGTACAAAGACAGGATGAGAAAGTTTGGGCTGTTCAGCCTGGAGAGGAGAAGGCTGCATGGAGACCTCATAGCAGCCTTCCAATATCTGAAGGGGGCCTACAGGGATACTGGGGAGGGACTATCCATTAGGGACTGTAGTGACAGGACAAGGGGTAACGGGTTAAAACAGGGCAAGTTTAGACTGGATATAAGGAAGAAATTCTTTACTGTAAGGGTGATGAGGCACTGGAATGGGTTGCCCAAGGAAGTTGTGAATGCTCCATCCCTGGCAGTGTTCAAGGCCGGGTTGGACAGAGCCTTGGGAGGCATGGTTTAGTGTGAGATGTCCCTGCCCATAGCAGGGGGGTTGGAACTAAATGCTCTTAAGGTCCTTTCCAACCCTAAGATTCTATGATTGTAGCAAGTACAAAGTCTCACACTTCGGTTAAGCTGAAAATGAGGAGTATGCATTCTCACACATCTTAAATTCCCATCCCATCATGTAGTCAGTTGTTTGTGTTAAGTTTTCAACTGATTCTGTCTTATTCTAAGCATGGCATGAACATTTAAGAGCCTGAATGAAGTTATGGTGTTACTTCCTAGCTCTCAATTGGAAAAACCAGTTATGCAAATACTTTGAGTAATGTATTCTCCTGAAAAGTGGTTTCACGCACTTCACAAAGAAGCTGTCTTACGCTCTTATTTTGTTACAGAGATATAAACCTATTGCTCCTCTTCCACCCACACCAGTAGGGAGTGTTAGCACTGCTCTCAAGGGTATGCTCTTATGCTCAGTACCTCAGGTCTCTCCTTCCAGCTACAACTCCTCCCTGGTTCCTCATGAAAATACAGAAGATCAAAGATTATACAGAACATATGACACACACACATAACTGTTATTTCCTATTTCACTTACACTAATGGGGGATCTTCAGTGTGCTGCAAAGAACAGTAAGTCCCTTAATGTACAGAAGGAAAGATATCATAGTCTGTGAATCAGCATTTTAAAACAAGGGTATTTTCACAACCAAGTTAATAACTACGTTAGCACTTTCAGTCAAGAACAGCACTTTTCACGAAAGGCATACACTTCTTGCCTTAATATATTGATACCGTAACACAACTAATCATGCTTTATGGATACAGCTTTTAGAAGAATACAGTTTAATAGCTCATAGATTTAAGCTATTCCAACATAATCCATGTCCAATATCCAATTTGCTTATTCCCACAAATTCTCCTGTGTATACTCCCCAACTCAAACATGATGCCTTAAGCCTCCCAAAAAGCCCTATGAGCAAGGGAGGTGCCTGAAAATTCATTTTGCACATGTGTTCATGCATGCACCCACAAGAAAACCTGAGCCCCACTGCAACAGAGGATGCAGCAGGCAGGATGTATCATTCAACTGCTACCATCAAGCTCTGGCAAGGCCTTAAAAACACAAATCCACAGCATGCAAGGCCACATGAGACCAGTTATTCTGTGAGAAATCAACTTAATCACATTATCAGGACATTGCAATTCTCTTCTTTCAGCATTCTGCATACTCAACAGGCATTTTTTATTTTTTTTTTTATCCACAGGCTGACAAACTATACAGCCCAGAATAACAGAAAACTGCCAAATGGCACAGCACCTCTGTTAAATATTTCTCTATATGCAGAAAGACAACAAACAAAAACCTGTTAACTTACGGAGAACAGAATTCCCCTTGAGTTGAGTAAACTTCCATAGTATGTGAAGAACAGGCTGGACAGGGCTTTGAGCAGCCTGGTCCAGAGGAAGGTGCTCCGGCCCACAGCAAGGGGTTTGGAACTAAGTGATCTTGAAAATCCCTTCCAACCTTCTATGACTTTATGTCCAGTGAAAGCACAGCAGCTTCTGTGTCTGTAGATATTAATACATCCATCTCTTTTTCAGGGCTAAAGAGTAGTATCTTAATGCTGACTTGAAAGTGAGCAGGCAGATCTAGTGCCCAAATGGTACTGGAGATTAGTCACTAGATACATTGTCTCAGGTACAAGGTAATGACATTAACAGTGTAGAGATACTTCAAGAGTATTCCAAACATGTAACCAACAGTTAGTGACTTACATGTATACAGAAGTTTTCAATAGTTCAGTTTTTCTTAAGTATGACTCAAGATAGTAGCTGCTATTAAATTCTCATAAAGAACAAAGAAACTTAAGCCGTGAGTCTTTTAATATCATAATTAATGCTATTTTCTCTAGCACACCATGAATTTGTCAGCTTGATATGCACAAAAGCAAAATGTGCAAGCCCAGACAGAAATGGAGGGAGGAATCTTTACTCTTCAGAGGGCATCTACGTATTGTGGCTCTCTACTGAAGCAGAAAGTCTGCTCACCCCTACCTAAATGGTACCATACACTTACTGGTGTGTGAATTGTCTACAGTTTACTGACAGCTGTTAGGCTTTTCAGAAAGCATGCACTGAAATCTGAAGGTACAAGTGGTTCTGAAACTGCAGTGTAGGTTTCTTGTGAAACACTGTCCAGTTCTAATTTGGCTCAAATTCTTAAGTAATTGTGAAGGAGGAAGCAAAAGACTATCAGAGATAGTGAAGCTATTGATAACTGGTTTGACAAGCATAAAAATCAAGAAGAAAGTAAACAAGTGGTAAGAAGAAATTTATCATACAAGTTACACAAAAAAAAATCAAATTAGATGTAAGACTTGTTCTACTATTTGACCTTCCCAGAGAAAAATAGCTTAAGCTTTCCTTTCCAAAGACTTCATACACAGACACACAAAATATTCAAATGCATTTGTTCATTAAACTATTCAAGATATTTCTTAAACTCTCTTCAAACTAGACTTACATCTGGGCACTAAAAAGTGAAACCGTTCAAAACAGTTTACAGTTGACAGCTGTGAGAGAGTAATTTTAAGCAAAGGGAAAGAGGAAGCTACCACCAGCATATTACCAAGCCTTTCTTGAAGGCACAGGGACAGTCTCTCTCTGCAGGATGACCACTAATACTTTTTGCACCTCTCAAAGGGTGTAGGTGAACCAGTGGCCAACAGCTATGAGAGAATGAAGATGTTGCTGTCCCTGCCACGTGACACCTCTCTGGAGAAAATACTCATCAAATCAGTTCAGAATAGGCCTATGCAAGAGGATGGGGTTTGGACCTAGGAAGCAGAGGGCCAACAGAGCATACCTATGAATGGCAGAGAGGTACCTATTTGTCGGTTGAAGCTTCTCAATTATAGAGTAATTTATTTCTGATTAATCATATAAAAAAATGAAAGAAGTTGTGAAAGAACAAGGAAGTCAGAAAAATATCTCCAGCTTTGAGCAAATGCTACAGATCTGTGACTACTATCACTAGTCTGCTAAAGAGAAACAAGGCTCTGGATAAACAAGGAACTCAGCAGACACACAACCAAGCTCTCCAGTCAGCAATAAACTGCCTTCCAGATACTGCAAATGCAACAGAAACAGCAAAAGGAGGAAACCCTCACCCTCTCCCTAACAACAGAATCAGTATTTCTCTCAGAACAGCTCAGCAGGAGGGATTTGCATTTAAGGAGGCCTGCAGAACAAAGTAGATCTCTCAGAAAATGAAGACCAAGTTTTTATGACAGCATTATTCCAACCAGTCAAAGAGAAAAAAAAAAAAAAAAAAAAAAGCTATTTGCAAAGTACTGACTGCTTTAGTACAATCCCCCCCAGACACAACATTCATTTCTGCACAAGAAGTGGAAATAAGTGTCGATAAATACGGCAAAGAATCACTAATGGTCCTTAATTCTGATTTTAAACCAAGAAAAGTCAACAAATACGCCACACCATTTAGAAGTGTTTATTACCACAGAAGAGCTGCATGCATTACCAAGGTAAAAGTTATGATGGCTCTTTAAGGGGAAAAGATGAAAATTACATCTACAGATCTAGCTTAATTAAGGCTGCTTCCAGCAAGGCACTGATACTGCCTCATTTCCTACCACTATCCACCAACTTTATTCATTGGGAGGGGGGGTGACCACACCCCCCAAAGAAAAAAAAAATACCCCCCCCCCCCCAACAAAACCAAACCAACCCCACACAAAAGAAACCCGAATGACACAAACTCCCCAAACCCAGCACACAGAAACACAACCCCAAACCAGCTGAAGTTGGAGATTTTTTTGCAAATCCTTTACCAATCCACTGTATTTCACAATTAATTTAGGGGTTTAGTATCTTTCCCACTCCTTGCAAAGGATGTGCTCTCCAAACTGTCTCCTAACTGGAATCAGACACACAAAAAATAGACAGTTATTTCACTTATTTGGAGGAGCCCAACACAAAAATACTTCAGATACCACTGAAATCCACAGATTCAGAAAGTAAGATTCCAACCATCAGTATAAAATACAGCTTTCAGCACTTCAAATGCATTAGCATGCAAAGACTGCAAAACAAGGTTCTGTTGCACCATATACTTATCAGATTCAACCCATTTACTGCCTGAAAGGGTAGTTCTGCATTCCACATAATTCATTGCACCTGATCGGATCTGGTGACTGTGGACAATTTTAACATGGAAAAAGAAAGTTAGTTTGCTTTGAGCTAGAGTATACTCAAGATATAAAAACTGAAGATAGAGGGAGAACATACCATTGTCTGCGACTGTCCCTCATTTCCTAAGTTAAACAATGGAAACCAAGGTCAAGGACTAACAGTGGAAAACCCCTTCATGCCCTTCTTACCATGCTACGACATTACTCTCATCCTATCCTAGAAAAGGCTGTTCTCCCAATAGGCACCTTCATAGCACCATAACTGCGTAGTTTTGACACAGTGCCCATGATAGACAACAGCCTGTATTAGATGCATGCTGCAAAAGGAACACTGGAACGCATACCTCTTCTTTCTTGGAGTATCCAGGTAGCCTATTTCAGAAATCACAGACAAAAATTACAACCCCTAACCCTTGAAAGGTGTCCATCTGGAAGTGCACAAAGTGATTAGAAGTTCCTAGTAGTTCCTGGTAACAGGCTTCTGTAATACTGCACTGAAGATCACAGTTGAGAATCTCCCTGCATTGTCAGGATCTAGTTACCTTTAATGCAAGAGTTCTGAGAAAAGAACACATTCTGGAAAAATACAATAAAGCATGACACTAACCACAAAGACTACAGTAACACAGAAGAATAACTACGAACTGTGATGAAACTCTAAGGATTTTAGAGTCCTTATTAACATCTGACATACACACCTTTGAAGACTTCCCTCATTGCTTAAATTCATGAGCTTATCTACATAGCCACAATATCCAAACAGCAGGTTCAGAATCATCACCATCTGCTCTGCACCAACTTCCCATGTAAAAAGCCCCCTGTGAGTGCAACACAGCTTAACACAGTGCCAAGGAGTGGAATGTCAGCATGAACTTCTCAACATGAATTTTGCCCTAGATCATTCTAAAGCTGCTATCAGCTAACTCCCAGGCATTTTGTAATGTATTTTTAATAGGTTTCTTACCTTTACAGTATTTCAAAAATACCTTGATTGCCATTCCAAAATTCAGTCAAGCCAAGAAGGTTCCTTTGAGCACCTAAGCTGATTTTGAACTGCTAGAACCTTTTATGGATACTCCAATCCAGTTGAAGCCATCTCTATACCAACATTTTCACTCACCCAAACAGAAGTTCTTCACACTAGCTTTGGGATCAGTCTGCTGTACAAGCTCATTATTTTGACCAATAATTACAAGAAAAGTTTTTAGACTATCACCCTGATCTCAGCCAAAACTTTCCATGCACAGAAAAAATACCCTCTTCAGGCAAAAGGGCTGTAGCACCTCCAGATGTTAACCTGAAGAAACATTTTATAACCTGCCTTTGAAAGCAGCAAAGAATTTACCAAAGGCTAAACTAGTAAAGAAACTGAAAACAGGAAAAGCAGAAAAGCCAAAAGTGTTCTGTAAAATACAGTGATAAGACTGAAGTGGAAAGGAACTAACAACAGGTTAGAGAAAAAAGTTTCAGAAAAACTTGAAATTAAGTGCGTAAGTGGGGCACATTTCATTGCAACAGGCAGTCTTGTGCATCAGCACAGCAACCCCATGAGGGGGCACGTGCCACTTCAGCACACTACTTGCATAACAAGCAAATATGAAGTTTCTAGGACAAATATTTTAGAAGATACTGCATAAAAACACTAATTTTCAAATAATTTTAGAAGCTAAGTATTTGATAACTGAGCCAAGCATTTGTTTGGCATAAGACACCAGAGTTGTTATCTCAATAGGCACCTTCACAGCACCATAACTGCATAGTTTTGACACAGTGCCCATGACAGACAGTAGCCTATATTAGATGCATGCTGCAAGATAACACTGGAACACATACCTCTTCTTTCTTGGAGCATCCAGGTAGCCTATTTCAGAAATCATGCAACAGAATCATAGAATAGTTAGGGTTGGAAAGGACCTTAAGATCATCTAGTTCCAACTGCCCTGCCATGGACAGGGACATCTCACACTAAACCATGCCACCCAAGGCTCTGTCCAACCCAGACTTGAACACTGCCAGCAATGGAGCATTCACAACTTCCCTGGGCAACCCATTCCAGTGCCTCACCACCCGCACAGTAAAGAATTGCTTCCTCAGATCCAATCTAAACTTTCCCTGTTTAAGTTTGAACCCATTACCCCTTGTCCTATCACTACAGTGCCTCATGTAGAGTCCCTCCCCAGCATTCCTACAGGCCTTCTTCAGATACTGGAAGGCTACTTTGAGGTCTCCACACAGCCTTCTCTTCTCCAGGCTCAACAGCCCAAACTTTCTCAGCCTATCTTCATAGGGGAGGTGCTCCAGTCCCCTGATAGTCCTCAGGGCCCTCCCCTGCACTTGTTCCAACAGTTCCATGTCCTTTTTATGCTGAGGACACCAGAACTGCACACAATACGCCAAGTGAGATCCCACAAGAGCAGAGTAGAGGGGCAGGATCACCTCCCTCAACCTACTGGTCACATTCCTTTCGATGTAGCCCAGGATACCATTGGGTTTCTGGGCTGCAAGCGCACACTGCCGGCTCATGTTCATTTTCTCATTGACAACCACCTTCAACTTGAGCAGGCTACAAGCTAGGCATATTCAAATTTGACTGAGTCCAAGAGTTCCAGTGCAGCTTTTGTCCCAACCTTAACTACAGAGCTTCCAAACAAGACACTCCATAACTAAGAACATGCTTTTAATTCTGAAATCAGATGCCCGGAACAAAAGCTTATATGAGCAGTGCCTAAATCACATACCTTCTTTCTGCCACAAAACTAAGCACTGTGTGTGTGCATTTCAGTATCAGCCTTCTGAAGAGATTCAATTAACTACACAACAGGAGGATCGCCATATAAAATTCTCAGTGCCATTACTAACAAGTTACAAGGTCTAGCCAGATCATCAGGGCACTCTCCTGCAAACATGATACTCCGCTGAAAAGAGCGGAGACAAGCGTCTCATGCCCCACCTCTAGCACTCAACACCTTTGTTACTAACAGATGCAAGCTTAAGGTTTAAGCCAAAAGTCAGTAGGTAAGCAAATTTCCTATTAGCAAACCCTTTCGTTTAGTGATCTCCAATCTGTTTTGCATGGCTTTTGCCTATGCAGGATAAGAGCTGCAAAATAAACACTAGTGATGTTACCACAATGCCAATATAGCACTGCTTTTTTCAGAGCTCCTCTTGCATTGCAGAAGCTTTCAACAAGCACACCTTCAAAAACATAGAACATTGTAACACAAAGCAAAACCAGATATATCACCTTAAAATTCACGTAAGTCTTCACATAAATAGGTAAAAATACAAAGCAGTATCAAAATCTGCCCCTTTCCAATCTGGGCTTTATTCCTGGCTACACCACTGACACAATCTGACCTTCACAATTTTCAGGGTATATTCATTTCAGAGTCAGAGGTACTAAACCAGGGGTTTTCCATCAGGAACAGCACATCTTGCTACTCAGCCACTTAATACAAGCCATGCTTTACTGATACAGCACATTCAAAGCGAAACAACAACTAAGGCATCCTAGTGTGCACATGCGCTTACACCCATCTTTTACGCAGAGCTGGAAAACTGAGGATGATAAAAGAATTCATAAGAGCTAAGTAGACCAGGATACACAAAGCACTTTCTGGGATAGAATGAATCAGAAAGACAAATTACTGTATTATTTCTTTACTAAACTCATAGCTAATACTTTGAAAGTGCAGCTTATGGCAAAACAAATGCTGATGTCAGAACCATTTATACAGGTTATGCTTCAAACAACTGTCATAGCTAGTTTCAATTCAGATAGTATTAGCATCCCTATAAGCTTCTAAATCTGTTCCGCTTACTCAGCTCTGCATATTGTCAAGCGACAAAACACTACAAGTTTTAAAAGTATTTTTTGTATTTTATCATCCACACAAAGGGATTAACTGAAGCATAAAGCCATCTCCATAAACTCAGGACAACAGGAGTTATTTCTCACGCACAGACAAAGCTCCGGTCTGCACAGATGAGTATTATTTTTAGAGCACTACATTCCTAAGTCTTACCTCCATCAAAAGCATTTCTCTAAAGCCATGCAGCAATCCTGCTTTTTTGAACTACCTGAAACAACCTTGCTGGCTCCCATGTTTGTCAGAGTGCTGTAGCTTCAGAAAGCCTCAAGTATCAGTAACTCCCAGGTCCTGCACTCCCAATGAGTATCATATTGCCTTTATTGCAAAGATATCAGTTAACAAACCCCCAGACTCAAGGTCCTGGGATTTTTTTTTAAGTTTTGTAATACAGAGTCATATTTTTAACCAAAAGGTTAGAGTTCAAAGAGCCCCAAGAGTGTTCTTTCAACAATTCTGGTTTCCCCGCTTTTCTTTGCTTCTAACTTACTATTCTGTTGACCACTAGTTTTATGTACAAAAGCACTTTTTTCCTGCCACCATTAAATCCTTTGAAGATGACTTTTTAAATTTAGTTGTCTTAAAATGTGTTTGTGTCACATGCTAACATATATAATACAAAGCCTCCATTTACTATTCGGAGACTCTTAACTGCTTATGGGAATGAAGCTGATTTTCTTTTTAGGAAAGGAAAAATTAAATACATCACAACCTAATCACACTACACAGTCCAGAAACAATGCTGGAATTAACAGGTCTCAAGACTTTCCAACTCTGACATGGCTACTGAAATTAAAGCATGTCACAATGCCATCCTGCACAGGACTTTAAACTCTGTAATATGAATTCATATTTAGACACCAAACTAGTCAACTAGAGTTTGTACTGCTCCCAAGATCTACTGGCCCTTTAATCAAAAGCAGACAGAGTACGCAGAGTGAATGTTCAAGCTGAATTTTTTTTTTTTTTAAGAGTAAAAGGTTTGGGATAATCTAGTGCAGGCTCTAAGACCAGTTAAGAGAGTGCTTTAGAGAGACACCTCCGAGTTAGCTGAACATGATAATCCTTTATCAATATGGAATAGGTGCCTGAACCTTTTCTTTAGCTGAACAATTCTGTTAAAACAGCAGACTATGAATGCAGCAACAAAAAAATTACTCTGGCCACTATCTATCATTAAGCTGAGAACACCTTCATTTACAAGCTACCTTGAGGCAGGAACAGATTATCTGCCTGCAAGACAGTCAGAAAGAAAAAGAACTACTTTCCTAATAAGAATCCCAACTATACAAGTACGTTCACAGCTCACTTAGAAAATTTATAGCCATCAAGGTTCAATTATAATTTTTCTAACTAGAAACACAGCAACAGTTTTCCAGCACTTTTTGGACTCCCTGTTTTGTCTCCTAAGAACAAAAATGTGATGACACAAACCAAATTTACTCCAGGACTGCCTGAACCCAGTAATGCAACTGTCAGCACCTGATCTGCAACTGATTTTGTACAGACACCTGAACTCCTCCTTCTTCATCCAAACAGAATTAACCCTAAAACAGCCCAAACCCTAAAGACTATTTCCTTTATATTTTTAATAGGCTATTTAAGTAATTTACAGGAAATATATTAAAAGTAAGATACTGGACACACAATTATATCTACCTACTACTGCTGTTCAGCTTTCCGTATTTGCAGTTTGCTGTTCAAGCTAGCTAGTATTTCTCAAACAGTGAGTCAGTGTTCAAAGGAGGCCAAAGTTTAAAATGCTTACAACCTACATTACAGAAATATATTCTCTCAATATTTGTGTTGTAATAAGTACCATCTTTTAAGGCAGTTGAAAAACGAAGTAAACAGAAGATGCTGGAACACGGTAACCACTATGAAAACAAATACATAACCAAAGCAAAAATTAAAAGGCTTATTGGCTTTACTTTAACATGACTCCAGCCAGTTGTAGAAAAACGGTTTCAAGACTAAGGCAACTTGATCTTTAAGAGAACACAGCCAGAGTTCAGCCTGAAATTGGTAAAGCAAGTAAATCATGTAGCTAAAAGCACGAAGTGGCAACAAAATACTCATACAGAAGCATACAGAATAACTGAACCGCTGATAATTGAGGACGAACTCCACATCTGACAGCTCTTGTTTTCACGAGCACAGCACATGACCGTCATTCACATCCTCGGGAGTAACCCTCCCAAAAGCTGTTACCTGTCTTTCCTCCAACGCAACAACACACGCTGCCAGCACCTGAAAGCGTTCTTGGTTTTCCAAGAAAAAGCACCTTCCTTTCCCCATTGGTATCATCTCCGCTTCCATCTCCCACCCCATGCGTATCCGGCTATTAGTCCTCAGCATCCCGGCCAAGGCGCTCTACCCCCCGGAGCCAGGGTAGAAAAAGGTTCCCCAAGATGGGCACCGTGAGCGGACCGAGGTCCCCAGACTGCCGGAAAAGACGGCAGCGGCAGGGCTGCAGGCGGGCCCGGCAGCGGGCTCCTCCACCTCTGTCCTCTCACGGAGCTCTGAGCAGCAGGACACCCTCGCCCCGGGAGACCTCGGAGGAGCCCCCGCGCCGTGAGGGCGAGGGCCCGCGGAGGAGCCGGGACTCACCAGAGCAGGGCGCAGAGGAAGAGGCAGGAGGCCAGGAGCCGGTGGGGCGGCTCCCTCATCGTTTCCCCCGTCTACCTGCCGCGGCCGGGAAGAGGCGGCGCATCCTCCCCGGCAGAGGGACCGCGGGAGAAGCGCGAGCGGCGGCCGCTAAAGAAGCTCGACCGTTGGGGCGGCCCCTCCCCCACGCGACGCAGGGCAAGGCGAGCGGGCGCAGCCGTTACTGCGGCCCGGAGCGGGCCCTCCCCCGCCGCCCCTTATCCCTTCACGCGCTGAGCTGGAAGGATACGCGTCACCCGTCAGAGCCTCGCCACGCCCCCTCCCTCCGCCGCTACCAATGGCCTGCGCGTCTGGGGTGGCCACGCCCCCAAACCGCGGTTGCCAACGGCGATTGGCTTCTCCCCTCCAGCGCGGCTGCGAATGAAGAGAGCCGCCTTCCCTTTCCCCGCCCCCCGAAGGACCCCTCTGAGGTGTCCGTGTCAAACAGGACCTTAAAGGGAAAAGACCGTAATAAATGACAGCTAACAGCAAATCTGAGGCGGAGGTGCGCGAGAAGAACGTCATTATTTCCAGTGCGAGGGACGTTTTAAGCAACGACGTTCCGACATGACAGCTTTTAAATGTATTTTTTAAATCGGGCTTCTTCGCTGGTTGCCTCGCAGAGCAGAGCGCTGATTGGTGCCGCTTAAGGCCCCCAGCGGAAGCAACGTCACGGAGTGGGCGTGGACCGGACGCGATTTGCTGTGCTGCTGGGAGTTGTAGTTCCGGGCTGGGGGCGGTGCGCGGGGTCTGCCGCTGTGAGCCGGTGCTCCGCCGCCATTTTGGGGGCGGTCTACGGAAGCCCGCTAGAAGCGGTGGGGTCGGGCTTCACCCACTAACAGCTTAATGGCAGCCCGGCTCGAGTCTGTAGGCGTAGGTGGTGCCAGGGAAGTGTTCAAGATGGTTTTTGGGCATATTCATTCATTGCAGGAGCAAGAGCCAAGCCAGAGTTTGCTTCACAGCTCCTTGTGTGCGTCCTGAGGCCCACATGGGAAGTGCTTGGGACCTGGCAGCCTGGACAAGCCCTGCTGGCCCAGCTTCTCTCCACAGCCCAGCAGCTGTCAGCACAGGACTCTCCTGTTCTGCTGCCTGGCACTGCCTTCTGATGGCTGGGGCTTAAGGAGCACTGCTGGGAGACGCGGCCCTGGCAGCTTTGAGCATGACCTCGGCATCTCCGTGCGCGAGCCCAGTGTGGGACGGAGGAGAGGTACCTTTACTGGTACAGGAACATTTGGGTAGCCTGTCAGAAAACCACAACAGTTAGCAAATCAGAGATTTTGTAGGTAGCCTGGCCTAAATCTGAGCAAGGTGTTCTAAAATGGGCTTTACACTGAACTATGGTAGACAAAACCATCCTTGCAGCTTACCATCACCAAAAAATGGCTCAGGATTGGGGTTCCTGCTGCCACAGCATAATCAGATCCACAGTGAACAACAATGTGCGCTGCTCACCCAGCCCACGGGGCATTACGACAGCCTTGGAAGGCACAGGTGGATTAGTCACCAGCATGCTGTGTTGGAAACATGCACATGTCAGAACTCTGAACCGGGAAGGCCAGCTTTACCCGGAGGGCGGAAGGGGAGGAATCCTTGCAGGAGCAGGGCCCTTCCAGGTCACAGTTCCTGTTTATCCCAGAGCAGCTCCAGCCCCGTGAACTGGCCCTTATAGCATTCCAGGGGTGCTCCCGAAAGGAGGGGTGCCTGTAGCACTTAGCTTGGTACTGATGAGCTGCAGGATGGATTGACTGGAGTCAGCCAGCTGCAAGTAACATTCCCAGCTGGCACTGGAAACCTCTGGAGAGTCTTTGTGTCTGTTCTTTTCCTGATTTCCAACTTGTAAATTCCATGTTTTCATTAACACTTGGCATCCCCCACCCTTCCAAGAGCTCCACATGCCAGAGACAGCAGACAGACCTGCATGCCAACACACTGAGATGGGAAGAGGCAGGCTTTGTGCGCCTCATCTCTACACATGCTGTGGCTTAAAACGCCCCTGGGTCAGCAAACTACAGGTTTCCTCATGACAGAAACAGCCTATCCTCAGTACCTGTATCTCTTTGGAAAATAGGGGGAGTAACAGCACAGCACATGGGGCAGCAAGTTGGGGTGCAGAGCAGCACCTGCTGCTCCATGCCTTGCAGCTTAGCCAGGCTCGGAGCTGCCTGGATGAGTCTATGACTCATGAAGTTGAACAGGAAGAAATTCCTGTGCAAGTCACTGGTAGGTTTCACAATAAGCCTATGGGATTTAACGTGAACCTTTGGCAATGGGAAATGGGCTTGCTAAACCACACTATGGATTATACCAAGATGAAAGTGGCCAGGCAAGGTGGCTCTGACAGTGAGCAGCTTTGCTCTGTGTCCCAGGGCGAGTGCCTGCTGTAGGACCCACTGGCAGCTCTCCCCGTGCGTCAGCAGCCAGCCTGCTGCCTCAGTGCCACTCAGTTCCTGGGTCAGATCCTGTTGCCCCAGGAGCAGGGATCACACAGGAGCTGCGCAACCAGTTATGGGAGGAGGCGAGTCCTGAAAAACACTGAGAAGTTGCCTTGTGGCACGAGCAAGCACCTTTGCCATGAGGGTTTCTTCATTTTTTTGCAGCAGCAGAGCTAAGACATGGCACAGTAGCAGCATGGATCAGTGGCTGTGAGGGCATCTAACTGTCCTTGGAAGGGTTTCAAGCAGAGATGCAGTGCTGTGCCTCCAGGGACCTGCAGCAGGACCATGCCCAGAGCACCACTGGTGCAGAAAATATCTCTGCCCAGGAGCATGCCTCCATGCTGGCTCCAGGGAGCTGCCTCAAAGGTGGGAAATTCTCCAGGCCACAGGAGCAAGAGCGCAGGTCCCACCTGCAGCTGGTTTAGCCATGGCAGGGAATGCCACAGACCTCCTTTCAGGGCTGGAGGCTGCTGCAGAGAGGCAGGGCAATGTGAGCTTTGGCTGCAGCTGCCTCCCTCTGCCTCCTGTGGCCATATAACCCCCCAGGGAAGGACCTGTCACCTTCATGGATGCTGCCAGTTACAGTACCTTACCTTTTGAGCGAAAGCAGTGTGTCAGCACAGGAAGATGCCGGGCAAGGTGTGCACCTACACAGCCAGTGTCCTGCCTCCGACCTCCCTGAGGATTCACAGTAGTCAAGTCACCCAGCAGGCAGAGAGTGCTTCCCCATCCCACCAACACAGCTTTGGCCACAACCTCTGTGCATTGGGGATGGCAGAGCAGTAGAAAAATCTATCCACGAAGCATTAGAAATTAAAACAAGTGCTTAGCTGTCTGATAGAAGAGCTGGTAAACATTTATTAACTCATTGCTAAGTATTTCTAGGCAGAGCACTTGCCTTGGTGCTGGCAGGCTGTGTTTTGCTCAGGGCCATGCCACAGCATATGGCTGGGACTGTCTCCGTTGTCAGCCTCTGCCACGCTCCCAGGACAGTAATTCCTCCAGCTTCCTTGCTTTTCCCCCAAGAGAAAGGGAAAAGGCTGTGAAGCCACACTTGCTCAGCCCATGCAGCTGCTCTCAACTGGCACAGCTTCCACACACTTTGGTCCCATTACCAGCTGGGGATTAATCACATACAGTTTAGACCAAACACCTAAAGAGTTGGCACGGAAGATGGATCATTTCAGGGGAACCATTACAGTGACAGGTCAGGATCTTGGAGGAAAAGCCCCTTTGAGTTAGTCACCACCAGGTGTAAATATCCACCAAAAGAGCCTGGTGCCGTAAGCCAGACAGAGGGTTTGAGGCATCACCTCTGACATACCCACATACTTAGTAAGCTTGTTTCTCAACCACTGATAAGATGAGCAATGTAATAGTAAAAAAAAAATTACAGCTCACCCAATCTCCCAGCTAGAAGCCATGATAAACCCAAACCCTGATGTACTGTAGGGTTACTTGGGAGCAAATATTTGCATGGGATTCTCAAAAGGTGCTATATGTTCACAGTGGGATTTTGGCTTACTCTTAGCCAGAGGTCTCTTCCTATACCCCAGCATGAGGGGAGCTGGGGCAGGGGCTGAATTTGAGCCACTGTGCCACCTCATGGTCTACCTGCATCCCCTGGACAGGGAGGGCTCTCCATGCCTGCAGTGGTGACGTGCAGTCACAAAAGACTGGGTATACAAAGCGTAACCGGTTGCACTGGCAGCGGTATAAGCATTGCTCTGCTGACTGGGAATACAAGCCAGGTCGTTGTGCTCAGTGCCCAAGAAGGAAGACCTGGAGGGGGCCACCCAAGGGGCACCTCAGTGTGGTGTTTCTGAGCAGGAGGAGAGAAAAGGTGCTGTGGTTTTACCTGCAAACCCTGCACAGCTATGGGGCAATGCTTGTCCATTGCACTCTTAACACTCAAATGGACCCAGAGTATTGCACAGACTGTAGAGTATCTCTCCAGAACTTGGGCACTGAGGCCATGGAGCAATGCTTGACTTCTGGAGAGACACCTGATCCTGGGTTACATCCTGGGCCTTTGTTTCCAGCATTTTCAGGAAGCAGATGCTAAGTCTTCTGTCCCATTCATCCCTATCTGCCTTTTACAAAGGCTTCTTGTGTTCCCAAGTGTTGGCATTTTTCACGTGTCATTTAATTCACACAAAATCCTTCCTCTTCTGACTATTGATCTTGGCTCCTTAGTGGTTAAAATAAAGTAAATCGTTCATAAGGAGGTTTTGACAACGAAACTTTTGTTCCTTCCAGACACAATTTCCTGTTTAATTTCCTGACCGTTTCTGATTTAGTAAAGGAAAAACTGTAAATTGCAAGATTGCTTTAGAGAACTTCCTCTGACTTCAGATGAACTGTTAACCACTTGCAGGAAAGAATTCAGTGTAAAACTTAGAAAAAAATCCTGACTTCTTCTGCACTTCACACCGAAGGGAAACAAGCTGCATAAAACAGAAAAGGGGTTGGAATAATTTGTCTTGCAAAATCAAACAAGAGCAGCTCTGCCTCCAGCTGAGCTAATTACACTTTCAGCACTCAGTAAACTGCCTCCGAGATACTGGACTTTGAGGAAGGTTTCTGCAAGGTTTCACCCCTGGGCTGAGGCGGCCAGGACTGTCGGTGGAGTTTGCACACTCGGTGATCCTGCTCATGTCATGTCTCTACCAGGCTGGGGCTGCCACACTGTCCCCTGGGGAGGGGCTGTGTCTGTGCGGCTCCAAAGGCAGGTCCTGCATCCCCTGTATGGATGCTGATTCCTGCTTCCACACCCATCTTTAAAACCTGGTGGGCACCACCTTGAGCTCCAGGCTGTGACCACAGAGTGACCGGCTGATGGAGCTGACCAAAACACTTGCTGTGCACAGAGACTCGTTAGGTTTATTTAATGTGGGCAGCGCAGTGGTGAGGGCGCTGAGGAGTAGCAGGCAGCTCTCATGGCAGGCAGGGATGATTGCACAGTGACACTTGGCTGGGGCTGCGTGACCTGGTGTAGAAGAGTGACTGCTCTGATCTCCAGCCAGCCAGCCAGCCCTAATCCTGCCTTAAAGAGCCTTGAAATCTGGCAAGGGTAGGTGGTGGTACAGTCCTGTGGCTCCCAAAAGCACTGATGGACCATGGCTGGGACCACACATTTAGATGGCTTATGTGGCTCTCGAGGGGCACAGCCAGGGTGGGAGAGAGATTTCCTCTGCCTGGCTCAAAACCTGAAAGTCAAAACTTTAAGTAAGATGAAGAAAATTAATTGAGATGGGAATTCTACTTTTGGAAACTGTTTGGTTTGCTTATTTGACATGGCTCCATTTGAATTTATCTTTGCCTAGAAACAGGAGATGAAATGTTTGTTCCAGCAAGGATGCTCAGGTAGGGTGCAGCAGGAAGGATGCCTTTTGGGACCACAGAGCCCCATCCTGCATGGCAGAAAACACCATTTCTTACAGCCAGTGCTTGGGAACTGATAGAAAATGGCTTCAAGGAGCCGTCTCTTAGCCTGGCAGCAGACATTCAAGGTACAACCATAAGCAGCATCCTTGCTTGATGCAGTGACACCAGTGCAGAGGCTGTTGCTCACTGCCAGGCAGCCAGACAAAATGATCAGCAGCCGAGGAGCTGCTCTTGCCATCGGAGCAGGGGGGCTGACAGAGTGGGGAAAGTCCAGGGCTACCAGCAGCTGAATCACAGAGAATCAAAATTAGCTCTTGGTCACATGGTGGAAATGTGGTGTGGGACCAGGAGCTGCCAGCAGGGTGAACCCCTGCAGTGGTGCCTGCTGGTTCCTCCTGTGCTTCCTGGCAGCTGCTGTCTGAGCCCCCCCCGGGAAAAGAAAAAATAAACCTTGCTACAGAAACCAAGCAAGCACAGCTTGGTGATGGAGGTGTTATGCTTCTTTGGGGCTTTATTTCTGGGAGGACAGTGTGGCCTTCAGCTGCCCATACATAAGCACTTAGGGCAAGCAGAGGGGCCGGGAAAGCACCCACTGCAACCCAGTGCTGGGTTTCTCATATGGTCCCATGCACATTGAGGCCAAGGTAGGCAACACGTGATCCAGCAAGACAGCACATCACCACTTTCTCCACAAAAAAAAAAACCAAAACTGAGATCCCCTACCTGCACACCCCCAGAGCTGAGAGGGTGGCTGAGACCCAGAGACAGCTCTGCTGGAATGTGCCATCATGGTGACACAGCCTGAGCAGGAGCAGCAGCACTTCCACCACGTGCAAGTGATGAAGGTCAGAGAGGAGGAGGGCCATTCAGGCACACACAGGGAACCCCATGGGCACAGCCACTTCCTTCCCCTCTTGCTGAGTACTAAAATAAAATAAATTCCCACCTGGCTCCATCCTCTCCATGACAGATATTTAAGAATAGTGAGGCTGGGGGGGGGGGGGGGGGGGCGCCCCCAGGAAGTGTCTCCTCAAGGATCCACATGCTCTCAGAGGAACGTGCATGTCCTGCAGAGCCTGGCATAAGGGACCCTCCTCCCTGTGTTCTGGATGAGCTTGTATTGCAGGGAGAAGCACTGTGTGTGTAAAACACACCTCAGCCCCCCCCCCATCACACCACAATTCCCAAACATATAGGCTCCTGTTTGGAGATTCCAGTTAGATGTTCATGGGAAGAGGGCAGGAAGGGTTCCTGAGGTGAATATCTCCTGTGAAACTGCTATGTTTCCAGGTTGAGGCCATGCTGTGTTTGAACAAATGCTTCTTTACTAGTCAAATGGGAAGGGGAGCACAGAGCAGAATCCTTTCACAGTGCACCAAGCTAAAGCAGTGATTTACCACCTCTTTTGACCTGTACATGCCATGTTTTTCCCCAGCTACATTACCCATAAAAGCCAGGCTGTTTGCATACATTATTTCATTCAATACCCCCCTCCCCATCTATTTCTGGCTTTGCAATTATACAGCTAAAGAACATAAACATACCCTGGGCAGACAGTAAAAACCTTGTTAGGAAATTCCAGGTCTCTTTGTGCCTCTAGCTCCATGTCCCAGAGCTGCAAAGGGGAGGGGCAATGGACAGCTGGTGTGGGAGAGCTGGTGTGTGGCTCCAGCAACCACCACCCTGGGCACCAGCTCTCCCCAGTGGTACATTTCTGCCTTCCAGGGAGTTGGGATTTTTGGTATTTTGCCACCTGCATTCCTTGACGATTTTTCACTGACAGTGGCAGAGCTGGCTCAGCACTTCATATCCCATCCCCACACTTCAGATTCAGGGCTAAAGAAAGAGGAGCGGAGTCAGAAACCACACAGCAAAGCTTTGTTCCAGAGCCCCAGTCCTGCTTTGCCAGGTCTCAGGGGCACCTGTGTGAACCATAAGACCCTCCCACGGCCTGAATCTTTTACATTTTTCACCTTCCAGCTTTCATGGCAATCCAGGCTCAGGTCCCACAGGCAGGTTTTAGGTTTTTCACCCCCAGGTCTGGTTTCATCCCTGTGTGCATTAGGAAGGTGCCACCTATGGCTGAGGGTTGAGCTGAGCTTACCTGGGCAGCTGAAGTTTGGAAGTGTCACGCTTTGGAGCACCCTGCAGCTGGCAGAGCATGTTGTTGATATCATTCTGGGCTGCACTTCCTAGGGATTTTTATTTTTAAAGCAGATTAAAATACAAAACCATCTTCAGTAGTGACAGGTTGATTTTCATGGAGCTCCCCTATGGAACAGGACCCTGCTGACACACTGCACTGGAGCTGGCTGGGACCTCTGCTGGGTCCACTTGCCCCTATCTGTCCCTGCAGCCCAGTGCAGGCAGTGAGGAGGATGTTTTTCCACAGGGCTTCACCAATCCACGCTGACCACTGGGGAATGTCAGGGCCAAGGGAGCTCAGTTTTGCAGCTGCCCCAGAGGCTGTATATTCCAGAGGTAACACACCTGAATGTATGCCTTTCCGCATTATGTCTCTTCTGCCCTAGCTCCTTGACCTAGATGCACAGCAGCTTCCCTGTCCTTCTGCCTCTGCAACAGGCTCAGCAAATCCCAAAGCTCAGCTGGCAGATGCCAATGCAGGCTGGGCTCCTCAGACCAGAGCAACATCACTGGGTACCTCCTTATATCAGCTCATTGCTTCAGAGGGCACTAGTTTCCCCCTTCCCTGGCTGCTGTGTCTCCCTTCCTACTGCCTTATTTGCCTTTGCAAGCCCCCACATCTTGTCCAGCCTGGCCCCTGTGCTCCTAGGATCCTGGCACAGGAGAAAAACAGTGATTCACCAGCATTTAGGTCCTCTCTCTGTCCTGGACAGGGGCAAATCTCCCAGGAATGCCTCCATAGGATCTCCAGCAAGGTCCCTTGCCCCCTGGAACAGGCTTCTCTCCATAGGGCAGGCTGTGCTCTGGAAATGATGTGCCTGGTACAAGAAATCTGACCTGCACCCAGGGGAAAGAGATGCTTGAGAGAGCTGAAGCACCACCAGGCTCCCCGATGCCCAGGCATTATGGAAGACCCCAGGGCAACCAACCCCTCATGCCTCAGCATCCCCCCCCAGGGCTCAGTGAGGCAGTGGGCTGGTGGTGTTCCACTCCATACTGGGGACTGAATCCAAAACATCCTTAAATAGGTGATTGCAAGACAGCAGATACAGCCCCTGTCATGGGGCCTTTAAGGCAAGAGATGGTCTCTGGCCATGGAAGAATTCAGCAGCTGGAGCTCTGCCAGCCTCCCCCTGGAAACATTCTTGTGGAGGGAAGGTTCAGCTCCAGGGTCACCAGGGAGGGCTGGGGGATCACTTGACAGAAATGAAGCCCAAGCATCCATAGCTGTGCTCACAAGCAGCTCCATCTGTGCCACTACCCCAGGCCTATGGAGGGACCCAGCACCACTGCAGCAGCCTGGGATACACAGCACCACTTTTGCAGGCACCACTCGCTGCAGAGGCATGGTAAGGACAGAACCCACACCATGAGGCAGCCTGCAAAGCTGCTGGTACCATTACAGAGCTACAGCTAGGACAGCCCTGTTCCCCATGGGGTGATGCAGGTGGGATGCAGGGGAAGAGCCCCAGCCAAGGGCATGGAGCTGTGCAGGAGCTGCCCTCATCCATGCAGCCTCAGGCAAGCTCAAAGCCTTAGCAGGGTGTGCTGTTTCATTATTTCGAAGACTACTTCTGTGGCACAAGTGATGTACCCACCCTGAGGAGAAGCAGACACACCTGGAGCAGCTCTGAGCCCTTGGGGAGGGTCCCATGCCATGCATAGTTAGATATTCAAGTATCTCCAGTGGAGGCCTACATCAATCACAGCTATTCAGTTCTGGCCTGTCACCTTTTCCAGCCTTCCTTCCAAACAGCTTTAGCAGCATATTCAAATATTCAGAGCCTGGCAGACACTAAACAGATCCACAGTGGGGTCCCCTGTCCTTTCAAGCCAACACGCACAGAGCTTACAGTGCCATGGAACCCAGCTCCTCATTCCTACATTTCAGCAGAGGAGCTCAAAGCACTCACCATCTTACAGCCTCTCCAGAGGCCAGTGGAACCTGGGGACACCTAACTATGAGGTGAGGGAGGTCTTGTTGTGTGGACTCCAGAGTGGGAATTAAGATGTGCTCACAAATGGCTTTTGCATCCTTGACCTTAGATACTGCTCATCCCTACCAGGAGAGCCCCACCGGCCACGTGGCCCCAGGAGGACTGAGGAGTGACTCCACAGTGCACATTCCCCTCTGACTGGCAGGGACGGACAGTGACGTGGCGGGTCCTGTGGCCGTCCCGTGGCAGGTCTCACTCGAATGTTGTGCCGGCAGGCGAGTCATTCCCCTGCAGGCAAAGTCTGAGCCAACCAGGCAGGCCTGAGCTGCCCTTTGGACCTGTGGGCAATGCGCTCACGCTGTGACAGAAAACACACGGTGCCGTCCCGTGGGGACGCAGTACCAGTGCTGTAGTGCAGCTGCTCCACGCCAGAGCCCATTGGGGTCTCCCAAGTACCACGTAGGTGCCAGGGCCATGGGTCTTGGCACTAAGCTCTGCCAAGGGTGTGGAGCCAGCACCAGGGTGATCTCCTTGTCTGGTGCCTGAGCACCCCATGGGGGGCTAACAGACCCTGTGCTGGCATCTCCCAGAAGTACTTTGCTTTGCCATGGCTGACATCACCCAGCACAGCTTGGGGACGCTGAGTTGTAGACCAGCAGTGGTCTTCGGCCTCTCTCTGCCTCCAAGGGGGACTTTGGTGGCCAGAGCAGAGGAGATTTCAAGGAGCACAAGAAGCACCTCTCACCTCTATTATCTCCCCCTCCACTGGAGTTTCCAGATCGACCTGACCACATGGAGGCAGCATCATGTCCCAGCCTCAGCCCAGCTGCTGTTCCTGGTCCCTAGAGCATTATGGCTGTGCACAAGAGCACAGCATTGCCCTGCTCATGCCTGTGGGAGGTGATGTCCCTTCACTGTGGCGGCCGTGGCACCTCTCAGGGAAGCAAGAGGGGTGTGCTGCCCTCCAGACTCTTCTCTTACAGGCCTCTGCTTTACTTTGCAACTTTGGGAGAATGACATTTTGTTTAAAATCTTGAGTTCCCAGGTCCTGGGTTTCAGGGCAATGCCAGTGATTGCAGGAGCTGGCAGCATTCCCTGTCCCTGTAGGCACCACACTGCTCTGTTTAATGTGGGGGATTGGAGCTTGTAGGCAGGGCAGCTAAAACTGGGTCCAGCTCCATCCTGGCTTGAAGGCTGCTGGCTTCACCCCTTGCCATGGGATACCCGTAGAGGGTGAGTAGCTACTCCTGCCCTGTGGACTAAGTGCAATGATATGGGGCAGGAAAGTGTCACATTTTAGATGTCACTGCGGGGTGGCTCAGCCTGAGGCCCCCCTGAAGACACACCATCACTGTGGGAATTACCTGCTGCTCTGCATGTACCTGGAGGAGGTGAGGCCCTGCTTGGAGAGTCTCCTGCAGAAGGCACTGGCTGGCTCCTGTCCTAGTGAAGGCAAATATGTGAAGGCTCTTTTGCCTGCTCCCACCACGACAGGATGGCCAAAACCGCCTCTCTCTGAAGCACAAACAGGGCAGTGTTTGGAGCTGCTCTACCCCCTGCTGAGGCCTCTCAGGTGAGGCCAAAGTAAGCAGCTCTTCTGCAGCAGGCACCTCTCCGGGGCTGGGAAGGCTCTGACCTGAGCACAAACACACACACACTCTTAGGGAAAACGCGTCTCGCCCCTGGAAATCGCCCCGTCCCCCATCCCAGTTTGCTCCCCAGTCCCGTTGCTGCATGCTAGCTCGGTCCCTTCGGTGAGGGGATGGGCAGTGCACCAGATGTGTGTCCCTGGAGAGGTGCTACTGAGCCACTGCTCAACCGTGACTTCTCCTTTTCCTCCTCCACTTCTTGAGGGTGCCAGCAGGCTTGGGGAGCAGAGCAGGACTGAGCTGCGAGCAGGCAGGAGCTGCAGGGGAAAGGTGACCCATGCTTGTAGCATCACACCCACGTTCCCCAGCATGGATGCTGGGGCCAGTTTGGCCAGGAAAGCAGTTGCCTTGCTGGGCTGGGATAGGGAGTGGGGCTTGTGCCATGATCTGGAGCCACTCACTGAGCAGTGAGGATGCACACACGGGGATGTCCACCACAGACAGTTCCAGAGCAGATCCCACCAACTGGCTGTGCGCTTCTTCATGGCCGCTTAAGGATGGCACATTAGGGCTGCAAGTCCTCCGGGAGAGCACTTTGCCAAGGGGCGAGGGCACAGCTGCTGCCAGGACCGCGGCAGGGCCTCACAGCCCAAACCAGGAAGGAGGAGCATCCTCCTTCCACGGGCTGGCAGCACCTCCTGCAGGTGCCCACTCTGCTGTTTGGGTGGGGGGACGGAGGCGGAGGCACAAGCGAGGCAGCCGCAAGAGCACCTCCAGGCAGAATCCTGCGCGCAGGGTGAGGGCTGTGGCATTCAGGATGGCCGGATCCTGGCACGGAGCCGGGGTCTCCGCAGGACCCCCCAGAGCTGGCTGCAGGGAACAGCCTCCTTGCCTCGCGAGGGGAGCGCAGCCGCGGGGTGCCCAGCGCTGCTGCTCCCTCCATCTCTCCTGCTCCCTCCTCATCCCTCCTGCTCCCACGGGATCCTCCGGGCCCCGTCCCCATCCCGGCACGGCGCCGTTTCCCGGGGCCTCCCGCCGCCTGGTGGCGGCCCCGAGCGCCCGGCGTCCCTTGCGGCGCGGTCGGGGCGCGCCGGAAGCGGAGGGAGAGGGCCGCAGCGGTGGCGGCAGGTGTGTGTGTGGCGGCGGAGCCTCTCCCATCCCCGCTGCCCGCCTGCCTCGGGGAGATGCAGCCGGTTGCCGGGCGGCGGTGGCAGAAGGTGCTGTACGAGCGGCAGCCCTTCCCGGATAACTACGTGGACCAGCGGTTCCTGGAGGAGCTGCAGAAGAACGTGCACGCCCGCCAGTACCGGTATCAGGCCGTCGTCTTCCAGTCGGGAGTGGTGGTGCAGCAGCTGTGCAGCGTCTGCGTCTTCGTCGTCACCTGGTGGTACATGGACGCTGGGATGCTGAGCCCGCAGGGGCTTTTCGTGGCGGCCCTGGTCTCCTCCCTGCTGGGCTACGTCCTCTTTGATGCCGTGGACGGCGGGGCTGGGCGGTGGGAAAGCGGGAGGACACGGTGGGCTGACCTCAAGAGCACACTGGTGTTCACTGCGTTCACCTATGGCTTCTCACCGGTGCTGAAGACGCTTACTGAGTCCATCAGCACTGACACTATCTATGCCATGTCAGCTCTCATGCTCCTTGGTCACCTCATCTTCTTTGACTATGGTGCCAATGCTGCCATTGTCTCCAGTACACTGTCCCTCAACATGGCCATCTTTGCCTCGGTGTGCCTGGCATCCCGCCTGCCACGCTCCCTCCACGCCTTTGTCATGGTCACCTTTGCCATGCAGATCTTCGCCCTCTGGCCCATGCTGCAGAGGAAGCTGAAAGCCCTGACACCTCGATGCTATGTGGGGGTGACGGTGCTCTTTGCACTGGCAGCACTGGCAGGGCTGGCCACCATCTCCACTGTGGGTGCTGTGCTCTTCACCTCACTGCTGCTGGCCATCTGTGGCCTCTGCCCTTACTGCCTCATCCGCCTTCAGCTGCACAAGGATAACATCCATGGGCCATGGGATGAGGCTGAAATCAAGGAAGACCTTTCCAGGTTCCTCTTGTAGGTCCTGGGGGGACCATCTGCTGTGAGCAGTGCAAAGGGCCTTGCTGGGGGACAGCCCTGCGGGGAGAGGACACCTGCCCCAATAAAGCCACTCACCCAACATGGACCACGTTTGTGTTACGCTTAGCATCACTTTCCAGACCTGACCTCTTGGTTTTGGCAAAGGAAGTAGTTGAACCCCACAGAGCAGGCAGACCGTGCAGGAGCTGAGGCAGGCAAGCGAGGCAAGGTGTGCTCCAGCTATGCAGACCCATACTTGCACTTGGGAGTGGGGGTAGAGGGGGTTTGGGCATTCTCTGAGCAGACATGTCACTCAGAAACATCCATCTGACCCAGATGTGCCCCACAGAATGCCCACAGAGGTCCTCAGCCCCAGGGATCTTGACTTGTGCAATGGGGATTGTCAGTGCTTCTCTGGGAGTGTGGAAGGAGGAGGGAGTTGGGTAAGGATTGCTGTGGGCAGAGCAGAGGTGCAGGGAGGCGAGTGCTGCTGGACATGCAGGCCTGAGCACCGGGGCATTGGGATGGATGGGTGGTTACTGATGCCAGAATAGCCTCACAGCATTGCCATGCACCACGTTACCTTAAATCCTTTAGGAGAGGGAGGTGTGAGGGGGCAAGTTGCTTTCCTGCCCTTTCTAGCCCCCTCCCAGAGGCAGATCTGGCCTTGCTGCACAGCCAGACCCCGAGCCAACAGGATGGAGCTCGGTGCGTGCACCGGCTGGATGCCAGGCTGCTTAGGACGCTGATGATGCCCATTGTGGTCCGGTCCAGCGCCGTCTGTTCGGCGCCACACACACCGCAACAGAGGGCGCTCCAGGCAAACAAGCCCGCTGGAGCTGGAGCGGCCAGGCCAGCTTCCCTGGAACTTCCCTTTCCCTGCTCCCATCGGGCTGTCCCTTGGCTGATGGGCCCAGGTCCGGCCGGAGCCAGCACCACGAGCGACATAGGGTGCACACTCTTGCTCCAGTCCCTCCACTCAGGGATGCATTTGGCATTACCCGCGTTTCTATGAAACCTCCTTTGGAGAAGCACAGTTCTGATTTACCCCATCCTTCCGAGCACCGGCATCTCACCTCAGCCAGCAGGGCTGCTTGGCCTTCCTCGGAAATGCGCAGTCCCTAGTGGAGTCCCCAACACCTCCAGTGCTTTGTTACGGCTCCTGCCAAGTGTTAAATGTTGCTGTTGTCGTTATGGTGATGACTACATCTCACTTTGGTTTTAATTAAACCCCGTGGAAGTTTAGAGCCCGTGCTCCAGTCTTGCAGGGAGCTCAGAGCAGCCAGGTGCTCGCAGTCCAGATGACATATTCTAGTTCTGTGGAAAGAAAACTGTTTTCACAAGGTTTCCCGGAAAGCTGCTCTGTGCCTGAGGTGTCCCATCCCACACTGATACCACTGTAATGCCACAATCCAAAAGCAATTCATGGAGCTCATTGGTAGGGCAAGACTGAAGTGTAAACCAAAAGTATATCAGATCTAGCCTGCCTGGTGCTGTTGTTAATGTCTGTCACAATGGAGACTACAAGAAAGCAGTTTCTGCTGCACCCATTCCCTCAGGGAGAAATATTTTTTCCCAAAAATATTCTTCCCAAAATCAGACTGTCAAAACCAGCTCTGGGTTAGGACATTCAACTGCCCAGACATTCCAGGTGGAGAAGGGCAGAATAACTGCCACCATCGCCTCAGCCACAGCTGAAGCCCAATGGATCAGCTGAGCAGATTTCTGCACTGTGATTGATGCAGCAAGCCCTGTGTGCCCAGCTCCAAGCAGGATGCAGGTTGTGTTCTGTCCAGCCCACCACAGGCAGTTCCATCCCTGCCTACAGCCCCAGGCCTCTTTGCTCTGTGCAGCTCCTTCCCTTCACCTTCTCCTTAGCCTCAGTCCTTGCCCAGCAATCCCTGGGGAAAGGCTTAGACCCCCTTAGCTTGCCTGCACAGGTACTCTGCTCTTCCTAACCTGGGAGATGACAACATAAAACCCAGTCCATGGCTTGGATGTACAAAGGGACCTAGAAGGAGGGTAAGATGTCAGAGAGAGTCAGGGCCAGGAGAGGAGGGAACAAGAAGGACAGACAGAGTTTCACCTAGGACATATACAATGCTGCTGAAGTTATTTACAATGCTGAATGGCCATTACAAGTATGTCTTCATGCCTGAGCTTAGAATATTCTCTAGAACAAAACTTGGCCATAACCTTATGCCCAACTCAGCAGTAAAGCTGGATGCCTTTTAAGCATTCGCTGCCAGAGCGTAACGTTTTGGGGTTTCTCTGCTGAAGCACACACTGAGACCAAAGAAACAGGTCCTTCTCAGTTTGCATGCAACCAGCTCATCATTGACCAGCTCCAAAGAAGTCCATTTTCTGTCTCTTAAGTTTCCAAGTCCACTGAGATTGAGTACTTCAAGGGGACATTTTCTTTAGATTTGAAGTTGGCCAAATGTGAGTAATAATAATTGGCTGGGGATAAGCTTTGCTCCTGGGGGAGCTGCTGACACGTGCCGTCTGGAATCTCTAACTACAGCCACTGCTGCAGGGAAAGGCAAGCATCAGCCAACCACAGTATGCTGTTGAGGGCTTGTGTCCCTACCCACATGGGAGACTAGATCTGGGAAATCTGGAGTGAGTGAAGCTTTAGTCTTTGAAGGTAGACCCTTTGCATCTCTTCACTCTCACAGTAATCACTAAGCTTTTCTCAGCTTTGTGATGCAAGAGGCAACAGCAATGACATGAATGATGAGGAAACCAAAATAGGATTTTGGTCCTAACCCAACCACTGAAAAGCAACCCAGGATGCATAATGCCACCAGCTGGTGGGGCCACCTTAACCTTCTCTCCCTAGCCACAGAACATACACCATTGCAGGGTGGAAATAGCACAGACAAGGTTAACAGCTTCTACAAAAAGTCATTGTATGAGTTGGTGCTAAAGAATGTGCCAGGTTTCCCAGCGCTCCAGTACCTTTTTCTTTCCACTTACTAGATTTCAGGAATAGCCTCCAGAAAATCATGAAGGTTGTAGTCCTATTTCAAGCAACATTTTTTGTCAAATACTTCAGAAGAGGGTAAAGATCTGTGAAAGGTTTAATGCTATTAAATACCCCAAGAAAGAAGTCTGTGCCTTGCAATCTAATGCATGAAGGCCAGCTGGCAGCTAGGAAGGCAGCAGCAGCTCCCAGTTGAGGTGTTGTAGCTAAGGCTATACAACTAAAACATCAGAAACCTTTTGTTATTGGTTCAGCTGATGGTACTGTGCTATGTGCCCACAGCGAATGCAGTGAGAAGTTTCCCCAGTGTGGAACAGATTTTAACAACCCAGAAAAAAAGCAGCTTGTGAAATTCAGCCTGTTCCTGTTCCCATTCCCTCTTACCTGAGAGGTGAAGCATGGCCAGAACCTCCTCAAGAGCTCGCTGGCTACCAACACTGTCACTTCTAAAGTAGTCCTGAAAAGACACAGTTCCTGAAATCTGCTGAGGTGGTTCTGCCTCTACCTGGCAGCAGCGAGTTCCACAGTAGAAAGATGTGGCCAGCCTGAGCTTCCCTCTTCATCCCCTACTCTTAGGACAGTTGTGTTCATGTGACTGCTGGGAGCCCCCATTTCTCCCTTTGGCCAGGGTGCTGGGAAGCACCTTGTACATTATCGTACTCTTTCCAGCTCCAGTAATTCCCACTTTAGCACATATAGTTCAAGGCTCTAGCATTAATGAACGTTTACCTCCCTCTCCTAAGAACTGCTGTACTTGGGGCACCCCCCACTTTTTGCTAACACCATTGTTGTTTCTTCTGTTGTAGTCTACCAAAAGACAAAGTCTGAGTAGGGAGAATTAAAAAAAAAAATCTGTCTGCAGCTCTCTGGGCTACTTATAATATGAGCAAACTCAGTGTCTGGTACTTACCAGCTCATACAGGTAGTTCAGCAACTCCCTGGACATCCAAGAGGTCAGCAGGGATGTAAATCAGCTGGAACAAGAAGAATTGCCCAAATTCAGCAAAGCTGTGTCAGAGCTGGCTTGAAACTGAGTACAGCTTAAGTAGAGGCCCCTGCTACATACCCAATGCTGATCTTCACTCTCCTGCCTCCATCCCCTGAGTAGCAACACTGCAGCTCCCTCTCCCTGTGAGCTTCATACTGCAAAGGCTGGTCTTGCTTGTGCTCCTGAAACAACAGGTTGGAGTCCTGATGCTGCATTGTGCCTCCAGTTGCTGTGCAGTGCCTCAATCAACATACATAGTTTGTGAGATATCCCTTCTTTGTTTTCATGTGAGAAAAAGGTCAATAAAACCCATCAGTTTTCCTTTTTTTTTATACTTCTCATATACTTCTCTAGCATCCAAACAAGCACATATTCTAAATGTTAACTCCCAGATTTTATCTTTCCTACAGGGGCAAACATTTGGAATCCCAGAGCTAGCTACTTACAGCTATTTGAGCTCAGATGTTCCACCGAGCTCAGCTCACAAGGAATTCAGAGGTTTAACTTAAAAAAAAACAATTGGTCAGAGCAGCTGTGACATTTATAAATGTGTGGATTTATCAGCCTGGAGATTGCTGCAATCTTCTCCTTTGACTTTCCACTCAGCCAGGTGCTGCCGCTGGTGTATTAGGCACGTTTAAGGACTGTTGGTGTTAAAGCAGCTGGCTATTCTTCCTGCTAACACTAAGCCAAAGCCGTTTATATGGAGCAATGCTGGTGATTAATGAATTCAGAAGCAGTGGTGGAATCCCATCACAACATCCCCCTCCATCACATCAGAGTGGGAGACTTCACATAGCCCAAGCAATTTCTTGTGTGGGGTGTGAATGGCTGCATCTTTCAATAGAAAACCAGCACACATTCATTTTGTAGTGAGAATTTTTATTTTCTTTATATCCAGGCTTGTCATTGACATCTGAAAATAAAATCTGTCATTTACAAACAGGACAGTGCAAACGAAAAATGATTTTGTCCAATCTGAAAAAAAAAAAAAGACATTGTACAAATTGTGTTAGGATGATCTTCCTGGAACAGCTGGTGGAGGTCGCCTAGGAAAAAGACAAAAATTAACCCCAAATTCACAGGAGGTGGGAAGGGACAGAGAATTTAGGTCAAGATACAACAAAATTACTCATATAGAAAATTCTTAAGAGTTAAGGGTTAAGAGAAAAAGGCACAGAACATGCATATTAAGGAAAAGAGCAAGAGCAAGATTAGAATCAGCTGGCTATCAGCACAGCCTCAGCTTTCATCCTCACTGCTTTTCCCCAGTCAACCTTAAAATTTGCACCACTATCTGCTTCCAGCACTGTTCTTGGAGTAGACCTTTTCTAAGTGAGATTCTGATGAAATCAGGAATCATCAAACAAGATGGCCTGTGGGCTGGATTAGGGTATCTGGGGGGACATTGCTGGGAAAGGTTAAAAACATGAGTGATGGCAGTGCAATGAATCTACTGCCAACCCTGGCAGGAGAGATCCTTAGCGGTCTTTGGCCCAGTGCAGCAATTAGAGGAGAGTGGATGCTCCTCCTGTTACCCAGCTTAGAGAACTGACCTGTTGCTGACCAACATACCAAACTCGTACATACAGAGTATGTAATGTACTCCAGCCACATAGGATATGTCTGACACTGCTGTTCACTGAGGGGGTGTACACAGACTACCTCAGGCATAGCCATTAATGACTATTAAAAAATAATCTCCAAATGTTACCAGAAGTTACAGCAAGCAAGTGAATACAGTGGGAATGCTGCTGCTTTGTTGATCCCACCTTTTGCACCCCCTTTCTCAAAACCTAATGACCAACATAGTGACTGTTGTGCTCAGTAAAAAAATGTCCTCTCCGATAGGAAGTGTTGTCCTGCAAGCACCAACTCCAGTTACTTGGCTCATACTGATCTGAAGGAGGAATTGAGTAACCAAGACATCTGCACATTCATACATAACCACTTTAGGGGGAAATCCTTTCCAGACATAACACATACAAATGCACATTTTTACTCTAGCTCTTGCTCTGGAGGACTCAGTCTGGCCTTCTCCTCAGCTCTGAATCTCCCTAAAACATGCTTTTCCTAGCAATGAAATGGATACCAAGTACTATGTGAAAAACATTCATCCACTTCCCAGCAAAATGTCTCTGCAGTACTCCAAGCCCCTTGCAGGGCAGTGGGATGAATGCTTTCCATGGGTTATATACCTCCCTCTTCCCCTTTAATGACATCTTCAGTGATCTCAATGCAACACACATCTTTGATATGCAATCCTCACTGCAGACCCAACAGAGGCAGAGTGTGGCATGCCAAGATGTTAGTGTGAGAGACCGAAGACCACACATGCGCATCCAGAAAGCAATAATAAAAGCCCATCAAGAGTTACAGTTTATTTCAGGTTCAGAAATGCAGCTTAACATTTTTACAGCAGGTGTATGCGATGGTCAGTAATGACCATGATTTCAGGAATCAACCTGTTGTGCTCAAATGTCAACATCAGGAACCATTTACAGATTATGAAACCAAAGGTGGATGTTTTGGCTCATGTGAAGTAGGGCATTAACATACAGAGTAAAATTCAGAAAGAAATTAAGCATTTGCTTCTTACAAAAAACAGTCATTGTTTACACCGTCCTGGAAAAGTAAAGAGACAGGCAGTAAAGCAAATGGCCGGCAAGACGGGACAAATCATATATCAAGCAAGAGTGGAGGACTGTCTGGACGGGAGGAGCCATCGGTTTCACCTCGCCTGCAGACAAAGCAAGAGGAAAGACAGGCAGAGTAACATTCATTTACACAAGGGAGCTGTTCTGCTAGAGCCTGGGGAGGAGGTTCAATGCCACAGCAGGAGGAACTATGCCATGAGCACACAGAGAGGTTGGACAGCTCCCCAGTGTCACAGATACAAAATAGGTCTCCTGTCAATTCAGGAGGTTTGTACTACTGTAACACAGAAAGACAGAACTAGCCAGTAATCTCAATATGCTGTATACACATTGTTTAGTGTAGCTAACTGTGACAGAGTATAATATTTTCTATGTTATACTTTAACATGAGATGTCATAACCCGTAATGTATCTCCTTTAATATAATAAATAATCTACTTTTATGAGGCTTACTCAGAAAGTGCAACAAGATCAGGAATAAAATAAACACATTAACTATGTACATAAGCCTTTTCACTGAACATACAATCTTTTTAATCCTACTGGAAGGTCCCTTGAGATCAAAGGCCAAGAGCTATTTATGGCATATACAAGCTCTTCAGCTGTTGGTCAGCCATGACGAGGTAAAGCGGAACATGTTCTCCAGGCAGAGATCCAGGCTTAGCCAAATTCAGTACTAGATGAGCACTCTCCTGAAACTTAGCTACGTACATCACCCACCTAATAACATACCTCACGTAAGATCCTGCTGTTGCTTAACAGGAGTCTTCACTACTCCCTGGCAATCTTCTGAGCTTTGCCAGAGGGAAGGAAAGAAAGGGAGAGCAACCCATGCTTCTTGGTTCTAGGAGTTCAGGCTTAGCTCACCCTGCATAAGGGGGCCCGCAGAGGGGACAGCAGCCAGTCTAAGGTAGCCAGTCCCTCTAGCAGACCCACACGGTGCTTGTCCTGCTGTCCATTGGGCATGGAGTAAGTTGCTGCCAAGGCTGCTCTGAGAACAAGGGATGGGAGACACATGACTTGCCAGCATGAAGAGAGAGTGGGACAAACCAAACCCTTCCAGGAGGAAATGGGCTGAGAATAGGAGGACAGTACTTATTCAACTGGATGTGGCAATTTCTTGGGAAGCACTTACTATTTTTCCTAGGAAAAACAGTTCTGTGTAGTTTATTCTGAAAAACGTGTATGCAAGAAGTTAGAGGTAAAATCATCAAACTCCGGATCTGTGCTCAAGGTTAATGACTAACCTGCACACCTAAAAGTATTGCATTAGGGGCACAGGGCCAGATTTAGGTGTGATCTGAATAAGGATGCAGAGGAAGGGAGGGCTACGCAGCTGTGTCCCACAACCTCAACATCAAGTGCAGAACCAGATGGTGCTGATGATGGGGCCACAGGTACCTCACTGCCTCCTCCTCCTTCAGGTGAATCCACCCTTGAAAGCCAGGATTCCTGCTGAGAAATACAATTTCTTTGGGGCAGAGTTAAGGACAGTGCTGAATTGTGCCACCTACTTCCTTATGCTTGTCAGAAAGAGTCATCAAAGTAAATTAAGGAGTCTCAAGTACAGAAGATTTTTAGGCCAGGATCTGTATCATCTAATTGAAGCTCCTAATTTACCAGCACTCCTGCCCTCATCTCCAATGCAGCCACACCAATCTGAATCACTGGAGATGCTGCCTCTTTCCACTGTATAAAAGGGAACTTGGACAACTAAATTGAGTGCTTTGGGTATGGGTGGGATAAACCTAGACCATGGCTTTGCAGTTTCACTGAATGAATATCAAAATTTGGCATTAAAATTACTTTCTGTGGCTGTGGTGCTCAACCTGGCTTTCTGTCAGCAGGCAACTGCCCATCAGGAACAGAGAGTTCTGGTAAACTATATACTGATTTGGTGGCTAGACAACAGCAGGAACTACTATATTTATAAAAATACATCTAATAGATGCACTGCTTGTTACAGCAACTGCTACACAGTAGAAAACTGTGTAGAAGACAAGAAAAATAAGGTGTGTGGGGGTATTTAATAGTAAAAAACAAAAGGTTTGCTACTGTACTTGGGTTTGCAACCTTTTTTAATTTGAAAGCTGATTCTGTGTGTTTGGCGTTGGTGATGTGGGTTTGTTCTCCAAACACAAGTCACTTAAGCCGTCTTCTGAGATCACCAAAATGCCAGTGATCTGACAAAACTCCATCTTCACTGTGTTTCATATGTTGACCTCTAAGACTCTCCAGATGAGTGTTACAAGTATGAGGCTGACAGGAAATTAAATTTAAGCTAACATACAAATCATGATGTTTTCCCAAGCTCATCTCTCTTATGCAAGCTGAAACATGATTTGCTTCAGTGGTGAGCACAGCTAATCAACAGTCTGGGAATACTTAATAGGCTAAATCCCCATTCACTGTGGGTCTTTGATTAGATTCTTCCTAACCAAGGGGTTATGGCATACTGGAGCCCTACATGCAGTCTCAATAAATAAATTTATTAGACTGATTATACTAGAGGCCTTTGAAACCACCGATTGCTTTGCCTAGGGATCTGTAGCCATAATAGTAATAACAGCAATTAATTATTTTCTGAAGAGACAAGGCTCAATTAATCTCTAGTTTAATTTTGTTAACTCAGTAAGCTTTGAGCTGCAAGGGTGACACTGACCCTAACTGTTTAAAGTGAAGTAATGCAGTTAAGACAAAAGGTTTTTGTAATGCATTAATATATAACGTGCAGAGCAACAGGCAGAGAAGACCTCTGCAAGTGAGCACCTGTTAAAACAATCCATTCTCAGGATGCACAGCTAAGCAGTTCTAGTACCTATAGGGATGAAGTGACCCTAATCTGAGGTGTGCAAGACTTCTTATCATGCAAAGAGAAAACCTTTATATAGGGGGCATAGTGGAACTTTACCGACTGGTGCAAGCAATATCTCAAATCCAAAACAGACTCTTGGAAAGGTCAGATGACAAATCTAAGCTGGAGCTCTGTGAATTGGTTCACACACTGGGCAGAGGAGCAGTAGCCTGTATACAGCTGTGCTGATATATCATATATCATATCATATCTGTATCTGTATCTCCTGCTGCACAAAATGACCAAAAGCAACATTCAGTTGTCTGGATCTTGTACTGCAGTACATTTATACATATTTCATACATGTTCCCCCAAGGCTTCCAATGAGTTCAGTGGGAGTATGAATGTGACAAGCACTAGCAGAGGACAAAGCAAGCTGGTACATGCTGCTCTGTCATGTACTGGTTCTTCAAAATGCCCTTTCATGTTCCTGCTGCAACACCACAACCTGGTCATTACCAACCACCCAATCTATGTTGCATGTCAGCTGCCAATGTGGAAATAAAGTAAAACACGTATTGTCCTGTACACACCATTCTTGTTTACCACCACTCCTTAAAAACTAGACAGGATAAGGAGAAATTATAGAAGAAGCAGCCATCCATCAAGCTTCTTGCAAGAGAGACATGGAAGTGTGGGGCCTTCAGAAGAGCTTGGTAGGACTACATCATTTTTCTTTGCCCAGTTTAGCCATTAAAAGAGAAAATGGACGTAACTGTGTAATTCTCAACAAAAGAAAACCTGAAAGGTACAAATGAAAGCAAGATTCTTTTCAGAGAAGAGGGAAAATAGAAGCAGGTCAAACCAACACACACAAATACACACAAAGTCAAGCCCTTCATTTGCTGTACAGGACTGTGAGCATGGTTGCCTGGGTGAAGATGTGTCAGTAAGTTAGCTAACATCAGCTATTGCAAAAGGAACAGTAAAGGGAGCACAGACCTTCCCAAAACATTTAAGATCTCATAAACAATGTAGAATGGACAGAGAGTGTATCAGCAAAATTGGTTACTTGCCTATAGATATCCATACATGCGACTATACATTGGTTATTGCAACAGTTACCAAGCAATTTGTTTCCACATATTTGGTTAACAATGAATGGCATGCCAGAAACTTCTTTTAGTCTAACAGGGATGAATCTAATGGACGAATTACAGTGGGCCGAGTTGGTGAAGGGGGTGGTCTTCGACTGGAGAGAAAGAGAGAAGAAAAAATAAGCACAAACACTAAGACCAAACAGGCACCTTTTGCTGTCACTACATGAACATTCACATGCTCCTAAACACAATGTTATTTCCATGTACACTGAAGCGTGATAGCCCTAAGCACCCACATCAAGGAAGAAAGCAATGGGTTAGCCACATGCCTATCATGCCTTAGCCCTCTCATGCATCAAACAGCTTCTCTCTCTTGTCTGCAGCCTGGGAGTTCTCCAAACACAGTTACATTCTTGTGCCATGGACACCATAAAGGGGATCAATAGTCCTGTTTTCTCAGGGGTCAGTCCGAGCCCGGACAGTTTTAACATTTTAGAGTGGCCAGCTGCATTCCGGAAGAAAGCCCACAGCAACTCTGGCTGCTCTTTGCAGAAGCAAAAAAAAACTGCAGCTTCTTGCACACTTGGACCAACTGGAGCCAAGCCAATTCATCTGAATTTGAGGCACAGATTTTAAGCTTTATATCAGTGGCCAGCTGGCATTATGAAAAAGCTAGGTTTGGCTGTGGATTCCTTCATTTACCACTAATGCATTCCTCTATCAACTTCAGTAACTAAGGAAGTCCCAGATTTTTTTCAGAAGGCTTAGGAGTCTTTATTCCCCTTTGTCAAATGTCCGATTCAGCACAGGCTCCAGGGTACTGAAACCCCCTGCATTTCAGTTTGGAGTCCATCATCATCTGGTAAGAGACCACATTGTGAGAGCTGGCAGCAGCACAATCCCTGAGCACATTCCACCTGCAGTACAGGCTGAGACCTTCCACTCCCTCGCTTTGTCCAAGGGAGTTGTACATTGATTTTCCCTGGTAGTTATGAAATTGCCTTTTACATTTTTGTGTGTATTTAGGGAACCTGGTTCACATCAGTGCTGTGTGGAGATAACTCCATCATCATAGTTACAAAGACTGCTTTATTAATGTTCCATTCCATCTGGGCTAAAATGCCCAACTGCTGACCAAAGCCTGTGCAGAATCTGAGATGACAATACCCGTTTGGACTCCAGCACCTGCACTAGCTCAAACAGTTCTGCTTAGCACTGCTTTGTGCTGTATAAATATACCTAAGAGACTGTTCACAGCCAGCCTGCTCCCTTAGCTAGCTATCCAGCACTCTCCTGCAGGGTTTTGTTGTGCAATTATTCCAATCTATCTCTTGGAGTGCTTTTGTTCCCCGTTTTCTTTAATGGGAAGTACCAGCTCTCGCTTTATTCCTTAACCCAGCCCAGATCACCATGAGAGTGCGCAGCTGCTCTAAGAGAGGCATGAACATAGGGTCTAAGCAAAGTGGAGAACCAGAGAGCTCTTCATTTCTTATCCAGCTTCAGCAGACTACATTAATGACCAAGACAAATTCCGCAGCCCCTTCTAATGCTGTTCTCCACCTGTGAAAGCAGGAACAGCTCCTGTCCCTGAAGAAGAGCACAAAGGAAATGTGTCTCATTCTGCTAAAGCTAAATAGAAGATGAAAAGAATATAACAATGTGTTAATCTTTGAACTGAACATAATATATAAGACGAATTTACACTTGCCAAAAGTATTTTGCTTGGCTCAAAGTGCCTCTTGTACAATATTCTCTGTTGGTGAAGAAATGAGAATTTTAATACCTACCATACAACAAATACGAAATATGCTAACTGAAGCATTCAAGTAAGTCAACAAGCTAAAAAAGTAGGCAAAATATAATTTCTTCATGGTGTATTTTTCTTACAGAGAAAATGTTACTCTGTTAACTATTGTTTCCTGTGTTGCTCCAGTGTAGGTCTTCTGGACCCATTTCCAAAACTTGTAGTTTCATAAAGAACCACTTCTAAGGCTCTGCATTTCTGCATTAAATTATTCCTTTGTTGAAATGCCTCACATTGCATTGCTTAGCGCTTACTGAAAACATTGTATCATGTGTATACAATTTACAAATAAGGGAAAATGCATACAGCTGTCTTCATATCAAATTTAAAAGATATGATCCCAAGGATACATTTTACCAGGTTAAATGCAGCACACTGGATTCAAATAATGTAATTTAGTCAAACTGCTATTTAGCCCAGCAGGATCAGAAACTGGAGAGCACAGTGCAAGGATTTCCTGGTTATAATCAAACCAAACCTGAACCAAAATCAGGTCTGAGCCCCATTTCCTCCTTGAACCAGTGCTGTTATTGCACTGTAACCACTATTCTGAACAGAAAAATTCCCCAGCAGGCTCTCATTTCCACTCCAGAGCATCACTTCAGGGAGCAGCTGACACCCCTGGGGGCTATCTCTGAGGAGGAGCTGCTGCCACTGCAAGGGCCTGGGGAGCAGAACCACACTGCAGCCCTTCCCCTTCCCCACACAGTAGGCAGAGCTGGACCAGCCCTGTTCTCCCTGTGGCACTGCCCAACAGGAAGGTCTGCCCATCGAGGGGACCCCTCAGTCCAAGCTCTCCCCCACCACTTCACACTATGAGCCAGCCTTCTGTTGGACATGTACACATGTATCTGGGATACTTTGCATACATATGTTTGTGTGTCTTCCCAGTAGGTTTGGGCAAGGATGTAAATGAGGGATGGGCAGATCTCTCCATAGCTCCAGTCCCCCTCCTCTGCCCTCTCAGGTGTGCTGCCTAACTTCCATGCCGTTGCACATGATTTCTTTCCAGCTCCTTAACCCAGCACAGTGTAACTACGTGAGCAAGACCTCTACCTGGAGACAAAGGTGCCTTCCAGAGGAGTGGCAGGTGGAAAAGGCAGCACTTGAGAAAAGACCTGCAAAACCACCATTCACCTCCAGTCCCGCTGCTGACACTCTCCAAGGTGGTCTTCAGTTTCTCATGCTGGTAATGTAGAAAGAGGAGCCATGTTCTCGAGTCCATGATCAGAGCATAGCACAGGGGTTCAGCTTGGGCAAGAGACCTCACCTTCATTAGCCACCAGCATGTATCAACCAGCATCAACTGGGATGAGTAGAAGCTCAAGTCAAACTGAAGGAAAGGACAAGCCCGTAAGTTGCCTGTCCCTAGATTTCCCTATCAAGGTGACAGGCCATTATGTGACTATTTTTACACTTAGAGTAGCAGTCAGACCTTTTTTTTTCCCCGTAACAGGAATCTCAACCCCAAAGACAAGAGGAGAGACCAATCCACTCACGTGTTGCCTCTCCTCTCCCCTATGCCTGGACAGGTGGCTGAGAGCGCAAGTGCTCCCTGTGATGGAGCTGTGCAAGAGCACCCAAACAGCTACCTTGGGATAACACAGCCGGCAGCCAGCACCGGGCTGCTCCTTGCAGATGTAGTCCCACCTTCCTCACTGTCCCAGGCCTCTCCGAAAACCGCGGAGCTTTGGGAAGCCCAGCGTGATTTCGGCACCACTGCTTTCTGAACAAAGGTTACACAAATGAACGCTGCCAGACCCTGCGAACGTGGAGTAACGCCGAACGAACGGGCAGGAATCTCTGCGAACAGAGCGGCAGGGGGAGCTCCAGCCTGCCTGTGGACCGGAGCGAGGGAAAACCAGGGAAAAACAACCTCCCCCACATCCCTGCTCCGCGCTAGCTGCCATGGCAGGGAGTAAATATGTGACTAAGTCCCATTAAATGTTTAGTCTGAGGCCAGCAGATGATAGCGGTAGAGATGGTGGTGTTCTCTGTGTTGTTGGACCGACTGTGACAGCCGCGGGTGCGTTCGCGGTGCTGAGCTGTTCCCAGGCCCCCAAAGACGGCTCCCCGTTCATAGAAAGCTCCTTATAAAAATGTCACTGCTGTGGTAATTCCAATTTGAGTATTGTCTCCAACATTTCAGCTGGCTTTTCGAGTTTGAGGGCCGAGTGCTGCTGCCTGGCCGCTTTTAACGGCAGCTCTGTTGCGGTTTGTTAGATTGGGGGGGTTGGGGTGGACTTTTTGTGAGCTTGGTTTGTTGATGTTGTCTTTTTTTTCTTTCTTTCTTCCCTTTTTTGAAAAAAGGAAATAGTGTTTGTAAAAGTTAGTGCTAAAGGGCAGGGGATCATAGGTCCCCAGGGTTGAGTAAACGAGTCTGCAAAAAGAATCAGTTCTTCTAACTTGCACACTTTAAGCAGACATAAAGAATTTACCAATGAAAACTGTGGACTAAGTATGTATTTAATAACTCCCTGATGTTGCTGCAGAGGCTCCTCCTTTGAAGAGCTCAGTGGGGTTTTGAACAGAGGGTAACTCTTACCCATGCAAAAAGGAGAAGTTTTATTTTTAACCCAAGCAGCGCACTCCATTTTTCCAGGTTTAAAAGAACTTCTAAAACCTTTAACTAGGCAAATGCAGGGCAAAAGAAACTAAATAAAGCAAGTCTAGACTTAAAATTTGATCAGAAACATACAGGAACTCTTCAAGCATTTGCCTTTTGAGAAGGGCTATGTCTCCCCACACGGAGTCCGCAAAATATGCTTTCAGTAAAGCATGGCTGTAATTACCACAGGAGGCCCTGCTCAGAGAAGATGGCTTCTCTTCTCAGAGCGCAGCTAACATACTTATAAATAAAAGGCTTTTATTTCCACTTCATTTTACATTCTTGTGTGCTTGTAACCCCCAGAGAACACTTGCGGAAGGCATGCATATATTTTACAATGTATCCTATAGGTCTGAAATTGTAAACAAAAGTCCATTATTCTGTTTTCCATGATCTTGGTTTCCCTATAATGCAGCCCTGTCGGAGTACTCTGATACACAACATCATCTTTGCAGAATTTAATGAGAAAACAGTTAAAATCCTAAGCAGCTTTATTCTGCTCATAATATTTACTGACTGCAGACAAATTTTAAGTGACAATACAAACGTAGTTGTGATGCCTACAGTAAGAAGATAACAGTGACTTCAGGTGAGATCAAATATAGTTTCTTTTTTAGGTGATTATTTAGAGACACTAGGTAGATGGTTCTTGGGATAGTTATAATGCCTTATTTTATTTGCATACAGTTTTCTCTGTTTCAGTAAGATCCTTAGACCCCAGGCAGCTTAGCTTTTACTTTTCCTGGTTCTTAGATCAACCTGTCTAACTTTTGTATGGTAACTCCATCAGTCTCCAGATCTGGAAGAAAATCCGAACCAGAAGTGAAACTACCGTAGCCATCATGATTGAAGAATAGAAGCAAATCCTGGGGTTTAGGCCTGATAAGTTAGTCTACAGTCTGTGCATACTTAAAACCCTTTCTGGCCTACTGCAGATGCAGCATGGCTACTTTGGAGTCTCACAAACATCAACTCGGGGGAAAGCATCTTGAGTGGAAGTGGGAAAACTGAGAGAAGGAAAGGCACTTAGTAGTAGTGACACAGGTCATACAAAAGTAGGAAAGGCAGAAAAAGGATGATGATATTAACAGTTGGCTTAAACTACATGAGTAAAGCAGGAATCACAACTAAGAGTCATGAGGAGATGATGATTATGGGAGAAAGGAGAAACAACACTCAGTGGTAATGAAAGGAAAAAGTTGTTGGGAAATACGTCTGAGATGGTCCCTTACCCCAACATAATGGTCCAAGAGAGTGAATACATCTCAGTGTTGTTTCCATACTCAAAGATGTCATTCTGTTAAACATGTTTTTAGCAAGCATGCCCACAGGATTACTGTCGGCAGGTAAGTCAGGAATAGAGGCACACAGCACAGTGTTTGAGGATGCATGCCAGTTCTGAAGTAGCTCTCTGGCAGAACACATACTTAGGATCAGGCTCTGCAAATGCATAGAGGGTGTGCTGCGACTGTACTGCCAGATACTTCCACAGCTGTACATACAGCTGAATCTGACTATTTCAAATGACCCAGATGCACAATACTCTGTCAGTGGAAGAATTTTTGTGTAAAGTGTAAGCAAGCTAAAATTATTAGTTTCTGGTGTTTATCTAATACCTGTTTCTTTTAAGTGAAAAAATCAAGAAAGTAAGAGTGAATGGGAAGAATGTGTCCTTCCACTAGCTACCACTACACTGCAACAGAAATCTCCATTAATTCAAGTGCTAACGCTGTTCCAAAGCATTAGGGTTATGCAGGTTCCACTATGCATGATATAATTTAATACAGGTAATCCTTTCAGAGGCAAAGAGGTCCAAAATACCATGCTCCACTAGATTAATGTATTATTTGCAAGTTGAGATAAGCTTTTTATATGACCATCATAAACTAATGTATATCACACACACAAATATGTGCATATTTTTGTGTGGGTGTTGCATTTTTGAATTAGTCATTTTAGGGATTTAATGTGTCATATGTAAACTTCAGCTTGAATAAACAAATATAGTTCAATGGAGCGACCAAGAAAGACTGTTATTGTTAACAAACCATGTGTTCTTCTTTGCCCTTCAGCAGAGAATGTGTCAAGTAGACAAGCATGCAGCATATTAGTGGATGACTGTCCCAACCTTTCAGAAAACCTAGGTCAGGATGGCTAAGAGAATCAAAACTGCCTGTGGAAGAAGAGAGAATCAGGAGTGCTGTGTGATACATCCAGAATGCTTCTCTATCTTCTTCTGTCCACAGAAGATGACAACAGAAGTGCCACAAAATCAGCAAGAGGGACACCTAATCTTTGCATAGTAGCTCAAGTCTTATGTACTCAATTGTTTTGCTGTATAATTCAGCATCAATATGAGTCATGTAGCCTGTCTTTGAACACATCTACTTCTGCTCTTCCTTCCTACTCACCTTTGACCTTTTTCAGTCTTTTTGCCTCTCTCCTCTTTACTTACCTTGGTGCAAAAAAGGGAGGAAACATCCTGGTTGTCACCTCCAGCTGGAGCTATACCTCTTCCTGTCCATGATGACAAGTAACATGATTATCAGTGTCATAGTTTTCTTAGTGTAGCCATTGAGTGTCCTCATTCACTAATGATCTAATGCAGCTTGCAGGGGACAGGGGAGTTTCAAGATCTTTTCAAAATGCCTGCAGATTCAGGAATTTCAAATCATCACATCTGTTTTCCCTGTATTTACTGTCACACATTTTCTTTTCTAGCATAATGAAGGCTAGAAATCCACTGTTGTTCTGCCCCTTCTTTCAGACAAGGCAAGAAATTGCTCGCTAAACACCCTTGCTGTAATCCTGCATAGCCTTCATGACAACTTTTATTAAACTACTCTGTTATGACAGTAAATAATTACTGGGGACAAAACACATCTTTAAGTACCTATATTTCTGGCAAACAGCTTTGCTATTGTTAGACTCTACTTTCCTTTTTCAAGTTGAGAGACACTAAAAATAAATACCACTTCCTTCTACTAATGGTATCTGGAGAGAGAAAAGATTAAGGAAATAAACAAGCAAAAAAAAAAACAAAAAACCTTTCGCTGAAAATACCTAACAATGAATTATTCCGTTTACTAGCTGACAGTCCCAAAGTGGGCTTCCACTGTGTTGGAGGATTGCACTCACATCATCATCTTTATCCCAGACCACCTTCTTCAGTTCTTTTAGGTTCTTCTTTTTCTGTCCAACTCTCTCTCTCTCTCATCATTTTTACTTTACATGGGACTGGTTTTCACTTAGAGTAATGAAGAGTCATTCCTCAGCCTGATCCTTTTTGCTGAACTTTGAAAGAAACTTGCAATGGTTCCAATCAAACACATCTCTTCTCCTTCATTTGTAAAAACTGTTTTGTTTTTGTTTGGGTTTTTTTTTAATAACACTGAAGAAAGTAGCTCAGGAACAATACTAAAGACAATGAAAACTTGTGTTCAGATGCAATAAACGAGATCAAACCTAAACTCCTTGTAGAACAAGTGACTCTTCAGATACCTTTGTTCAACTGTCAAATTTTATTGCCCATCAGAAAATTCCTAGGGGGAGAACTTGCTTCTGGCTGATGAAAGGAGATGCTGATGGGAGTTAGAGTCAGTGGCAGCAGAGGTAGTACTTAGGCTGCCGTGTCTGACATCTCATGGACTTTTACTTCACCTTCCAGATAGGCATTTGGAGATGAGGTATATGAAGGAAGGCAGTGAACAAAATCCTAATGATAGTCTTGGAAGAAAGCCATCCTTTTAGGGGCAGCAATCAGGGGAGCTCCTGAAGCAGAAGTGGAGACCCTCCTTTTACAGCCTTACAGTTCAGGCAACTGGAGAATCAGTTCTGTGCAAATACTTTTCCCCATTTCCTGTAAGATTGATATTGCAGAATTATAATGAAACCGTGAGAGTTATATTATGGTATTTCACGTTTTTAAAACCTGCTGTAACCCGCTTTTTGACCCGTGTGTCCAATATTCATCCTCATTCAGAATGCTACTTCACAGCTTCTGTTAGGACTGAAGCTACAAGATGACCCCTGGTAAGATGACCAGTGTCCCTCACCTGGTTTTGCACACAATGGTATGGCTATCCTAAGTAGTGTAGCTAGTGTTTCTAATGGTTGTCACAGCCATGGGCACCCAGCCGCTGTTAAGAAAGACTGCCAAATACTGTATTTTATGGCTTGAAAATCGTTCGAAAAACTTTAAAAGAAGACAGAGATGCAAGGAGCAGGAGATAGACTTAAAAAGCTGGCAGGGAAAGAATAAATTGGAAAGAAACCAAGACAAGTCAGTGAGAAGAAAAGGAGGGAATAAATGGGGAAGGGAGACAAATGTACTGAATAGGAAACCAAGTGAAGGGAGAAGGTGAAAGTGGAAGCAAACTGTATGGTCAAGAAAGGGATAGTGAGGAAATGGCAGAAAAAAGGGAAAACAAAACAGCGCTAAAGGAGCCAGTGAAGGGAGGGAAAAAGCAGAGCTCCTTTCTGAAAGATAAGGGAAAATAAATGGAGTCTCCCACTTAAAGCAGCCAGCAGCAAAAGGAACATACTACTGGGTGTGTATTTCAACAAGAAATGTAAATTTGACTGGTTAAAAATTACACAGGTGTCTTCCCCCAGGGGAGAAATCACAGAAAGTATAACTAAGTTGTGTGATTTTGGGTCCTTGGACAGGCAGGGTTGAAAATGTACTGACTATGGAAGAATGGTATCTCCTACTGTAATGGGCTCTGGCTTTGCATCACCTCTGCAGCTCTATATTCTTTTGGTCACAGATATGAAATGCAGAATTAAATTAGTTACTCTTTGGCTTTCCTTTTCCCCTGAAATTCGGCAAGATTTTGAAATCCCTCCACCTAATGCTCTTGTCTCCTTACATGAAACACTGCTAACTGCAGATTATACTTTTTGAATATAACCTTCACTGAACATCCATTCAAAGAAAACAAATGGATGCTGCTGCTGGGCAGAGCTGTGCTTTTCTACTTCGGTGTTCACACTGAGATCATCCAACTCAGCATGCAAATGCTTTAAGGTGGCCACTTACTCATCCTGCCAGAAGAGTTCGATACAATGGCTATTCGATTATTATTTATATTCCATTAAAAGATTTAATTGTAAGCTTTTAAGTCTGCAAGGTCAAACTTTCAGAAGGGAAGAGATTCCCAAGCTAAGGCAGGATAACCCTTCTGGTCTTATATGCCTATGCACTATGACAGATTTTAATTAGAGGATCACATGCAATTTTTGCAGGTGATCACCCTTATCATTCAGTGCATAGGGTTAGACATTACATAACATTTTCCAAAGAACTCTAATCCATAAAAATCCATCACAGAAAGCTTATTTAGTGTTGATACTTGGCAATTAGAGAGCTGAGTACAGAGCTTGTGGACTACAAGATGTCAGGCAGTGATGCTTTCTGCAGCGCTTCTAACTTTGGAAATTTCTGACTGCAATTGCTGTCAAGTGTAAGTACTCTTTTGTGCTGGATTGGCAGAAATATGTAATGATGTCTTACAACATAGATTAGTTACAAACACAACAGGTCATGTAATTAGCCTCAGTGGCATCATAAAACATAGCTGCAGAGCAGCCATCAACCCCTTCCATGCTGGCTGGCTCTGGGTTGAAGTAAACTATAGGGAGAATAAAGGACTGTTCATGAACAGCACAAGAATTCTCTCCCCAGTGCTTGCCTCACATGCAAAGACCACTCTCAGCCCCCAAGGACAGAGCACCAGCATGGCTGGGGGTAAGACACAGGTGCTTAGGAGCATTTATGTTCCTGCCTGCACGAGTGGATTGTCAAGCCCTTTAAAGACCCCTATTTAACCCATCCCAGGATTCCACATCATGTGAGAACATCTATGTTTTAATGACAAAGCGAGTAATAGTCTTCAGTGCTTTGTTGGGAAAGCCTTCATGAATCCACAGTACCGTTGCAGAGCAGGACATAGAAAACGGGAGCATCCTCCGACCCCCACTAACACCATGGGCTCTGCTGCCAGGAGAAGAACTTTTCCAATTCAACTCTTTTCCTTGTGGCAAAGCTGAGATTCCCATTCTGGACTTTTAAAAGTCATAAATCAAAGCATCCACAGTAGAACCCAAATTGGTCAAGATCATAGAATCATTTCGGTGGGCAAAGACCATTAAGACCATCAAGTCCAACTGTTAACCTAGCATTGCCAAGTCCACCACAATATAAGCCAATATATTAACTGCAAAAGTTACTTAAGAAAACAAAAGCTGTCAATTAAGATAATATAAAATTAAATCTAGCAACACTATCAGTTTAGAGGTAATGTGTCTTATGAAAGTCTAACAATTATGGAAAATGAAATAAGCATGAAAATCACAATTGAAAGTATTCCTCTCTGATACATTCACTGAACTAAGTACTAGAAAGGATCTTATTAATCCATGGAAATAATATATAAGTCAATTTAAAACAAACAAACAAAAAATCCAAACCAAAGAGAAAGAACAGAAGGCCAAATCCTAATTTAAATACACATTCAGGCATTTGCATCAGCGAAGATCAGGCTTTCCAAACAGGCAGGCAAACATACATCATGGTAACCTAATGTGGCTCTAGTGCCTGCTTAAAGCCATCTTACCGAAGCAGCTGCATTTTCTTTCAAAATACTACTGCAGCCTTTTAAAAGAGGGGGAATAATCTAAATTCTGGCAGCAGGGAATATTTCACAAATCATATATGCTTTGGCATCAAGCCCTTAAAGCCAGGGGCCTTTACTCACAGGCTTTGCTGGGAGAGATCCACCCACCTCAAGTGGGATTAATTAAAAGAGGCATGTATCATGCAAATAGTTTCTGTTTCCTCACAGAAATATTCAGAGCACATAACCCAAAACAGCTTTAGAATCAGAGCGAAACAAGGAAGAAAATTATTTCCTGCTCCCCTAACCATTTTCCTTTCCTTGTACAGTAAGCAAGAAACAATGAGAAAATGCTGAGAGCTCACCAATTCTTTACAATTCTTTCGATTAAATGCTAATGGAATTAAGGAACAAAAAGGATTTGCTCAAAGGCTGTATCCCACTATAAAGTGCCCAATTCTCCCAGTCAGTCATGGGCTCTGCCACTTGCTGGAAAAGGACAGTCCAAGTTTTAACCCCTGAAAATGATTTTTTTTATCTTAAGGCAGAACAGGAAAAGATAGAAGGCTCATATTTCTTCAGCATGTCAGGATTTTCAGTTCCACATGACAGTGATGGGGGCTGCAATAAAAAGCTAGATGAACTTTAAAAATACAGCTGTCTTCTCAGGAAGCTAAACTATTTCCCTAGATATGAGAGATCCTGGCACTTCAAGGAATCATTGCAGAAAATGGTGCTACAGCAGTCAGAGCATAGAGCCCCAGTTCAAAAAAGTCAGAGAAAGCTCAAGTTTCCACAAGAACTCTTCCTCAAAACTGTTTTTTTCCCCCTTTTAATATCTCAGACCCATTTTCTGACTCAATTTCCTATGATCCTGCAAAGGCTGTTATTAAAACCAGACCAAGCGTAGCAGAAATTCCAGGGCTCAAAAGAAACATTTAATAGGCACAGGAGCCGGCCACACTGTCCCCCTCAGGTGATTTCCCCTGCAGCCCCTTCCCTGGGATTTCCTCTCTTGGAGTTTAGTCAGCAGGAGAAACCTGAAGTTTCAGCAAAACGGCAAACCCTTCCTTCATTCTTAAGCAGCTGAGGTATTTTTATGTCTGAAGCTTTCATAGCTGTAAAAAAGAGAACTAGGATCCAGTCCAGAAGATGTGTATTGTGGATATTTTTTTCCACAGAAATGTCAAGCAATCATACATTCAATTATATATCCAGCTACACCATTTTAAAAACACTGACCTTTATCAGCCACTGCTTTGCCACCAGTGGCAGTCCCAAACTGAGTTGTTCACGGGCTGCTCACCCAAGAGTGTTTTGTGTGCTAGAAGATTCCTTTCTGGTCTCCATCCCACTTATCACTTTAGCTTCAGAAGATTATCCCCAGACATGCTCTTGGCAAACCAACTCAGGAAGGCTTTGTTCATGCAAAATCACAGCCAGGCAGGACAAAGGAGACATGCTCATTTGCAAGGCAGGTGAGACAGACCAAGGGAGCTGTGGTTCTCTCCAGTAGTACAACTGACAAAACACTGGACATCATTTATTCTAGCTAGTCCGTGATCTATCCTGTGATGGCACAGGGGAAGCACCGGTGCCCTTCCACTTGGTCTGAGGCTCTCTCAACAAGGGGATGCTGCTTGGACTTCTTCCCTTCCAGCGCAAAGTTTAGTACGCAGAAAGGCAATTCTAGGTTTCTCCCCAGCAGTCCTACTGCAAGCTATTGGATATCCACTAAGATCAAAGAGTGTGTTTTGTGGCCTTTTCATAGCAAATATATAAAGCCAGTTCATGTGTTTAGTATACCTAATTTATTTATTGTTCATATTATAAAGGGAAATTACATTAAAAAACACTGAGCCTCAAATTTAAGTTACTGATTACTACAACAGATCTCACCTACTTAAAAGAAAGTTTTTCTCCAAGGGTTCTCTTCTCATTTACCATTTCTAAAATGGAAAATGTGCACATTTTGTTTCGATTTAACTGGCTTTTTTTTTTTTTTAAACTGTAACTAATTTTAATGTAGCAGTTAATTTATTAAAAATGGAGAAAATCCTTTGTTCCAACATTGCCTGTTCTGTCCATGCCTCTCATAATTTAGGAAGTTACCAAAGCCCTCAGAAACAGGCTTTCACATATATATGTGTGTGTATATGTGTATGTATGTGCATATATGTATGTGTATTATGTCATTGTGAAAATAAATATTAAGCATATTTTATTTATAAAAAGCAGTTACTGCCACACAAAATTATAAAATATGCAAAGCTACTTTTAAAAGTACCGATAAATGCAAAGCCCTGGGAAGAAAAGGAAATGATGTGGTTATGAAAATCCTATTCCTTAACTACTTGGTTAGTACCATATGATCTACACTGTTAGACAACTATGGACTGCTTTCAACTGGCTGTAAATTACTTGCCTGGTGGAATAAGAATCAGATTCCTATCAGTTTGTTCCACAGTCCTACAAGGACTGTTCTCGTTCTCTCCCAGAAAAGCCATTACCTCCTCTGGCGAAGACTCAGAATGGTAGAAGTGAGCTGTTGTACCGCTGCCATTCTTCTGAAGGAGTGGTAGGTGACCTCTCCCTGTGTGAACCCCTACGTGGGTACGACACAACCAGAACAGGGGCTCTTAGTATAACAAAATATAGTGTCTTCAAACTGACTGGTGGGAATTTGGGTTTTTTTTTCCTCCTTCATGAAAAACTTAATCTTTTTAAAAAAAAAGTCATATTTGTGCTAAAAATTGTTTCCTCAAAATGCCTTTGTCTCTTTGTAGGGAATACAGAATTTTGCTTTCTTATAAGACTTGCTCAACAAACAGTGCTCAACTTTCCAACACAATGCAGAATCTGTCTGTTATGCTAGAGCGAGAGAACCATGCCCACCACCAGAAAGATTACATATCTTACCTTGGGACACCAGGAGGAGCCCGGGTTGGTCGAGAGGGAACCTGGGGAGGTCCTCCAAGAGCTTCACCACCACTTGGAAACTGAGGCAATGGTCCTGGGCGGAACGGGACTGGGGGAGCCCCTGACTGAGGGCCTGGAGATGGGATTGCAGGAGCAGGTCCTCGGCCAGATAAAGGTCTGGTTGGGGGGTTGCTTAATGTAGGCCTCCTCTGAGCTGAGGGACTTGGAGGAGGAGATCTAGTGAAATGCCAGAAATTTTAAAAGTTCAGTAAGGTAATGGGGTTTTTGTTTGGTTGATTTTTTTTTTTTAATTATTTTTAAACACAAAGCTTTTTTTGTGCCTATGACAATTCTTAATCGTGGCATTTTCCTTTGTTGTCAGTGACAGAGCATATGTTTAATTCTCACACCTTTTCCACAAACAGCATGCTTCACAGTAGTCAGAAATAAACATGAGCAAAGAATCCTAGAATCATAGAATAGTTAGGGTTGGAAAGGACATTAAGATCATCTAGTTCCAACCCCCCTGCCATGGGCAGGGACACCTCACACTAAACCATGATACCCAAGGCTGTGTCCAACCTGACCTTGAACACTGCCAGGGATGGAGCATTCACAACTTCCCTGGGCAAGCAAATGTAATGGATTTTAATATTAGAGTTCCAATCATGCCAAGTGGATTTTCTAGGACATGGAGCCAGAGTCTGCAAGAAGAGGCTCTGTGGATGCATAATTGGGGTGACAAGCAGCTGCTATCTGAAGCATCAAACTATAAATCCACAGGGATGGTCTTCTACAAGGCAAATATTCTGTCTGTTTTCACATACATATCCATAGATATGTATATGTGGGAAAATTACTTATTTTCCCTCACAAATGTGATTAAAGACTGCAGGAGTATCTGTCCAAAAAGACAGGCAGGAGGGGAGCTACTGATGCTGGCAATGTCTGCTGGTCCTAAATTTCACTGCAATACAGATTTAAGGATCCTTACCTGCGGGCCTGCTGAAGCCAAGAGTCATCTACAGGAGGGGGTGCAGGGGTTGAGACAGTGCTAGTGCTAATATCACCAATGATTGCTAAGGCTTCTTTTAGTGCTTGGTACATGCGGAGCATTTCATCTCGCCTCTGTGCCTGTTCAGCGGACTCCTCCATTAGAGTGTTTTGGTCTTCAGAAGAGTACAAGTGAGCCAGGAGCTCTGCATTGATAAATTCTTTTACCTATTTCATCAGACAAACAAACAAACAAACACCAATCAAATAAACAAAACCACAAAAAAACCCAAACCCTATTGAAAATACAATACTGAACAAATATGGTGTAAGATCCATGAAACCAGGAGACGTACCTCCATTTAATCAGTTTCTTCCACTACCTTACAACAATTCTACTGGTCATACGGTTTTTGTTAGGTCAGATCAGGGACTAAAATATGCTGAATTGAGTTTATGGTGCAGCAGCCTGAGGTCTAGCTGTTGCCCAGGGAAAGGCAGGCAGGTGCAGCTGGCACAGCAGTTGGAAGAGGATGGACTGGACCTTTTAGCAGCTGCCTGCACACAGATCGGCTTAATGCAATTAGGAGGCTGTATTCTGAGACAATGACTCACATGTGAGGATAGGATGGCTTTGTGCAGACACTTCACAAGGCACTGCAGCCTGGTTTTTTGTAACTATCTTTGAAACACTGGACATGGTGGGAGTTAACAATGGTCTATCTCTCTATGGTGACATTTATGTTTACAGTTCATTTCAAACAGGCTTCCCAACAGTGCCTAGGAGTCAGCTGGCATTTTGGTCCAATTTTAAATGGCTGAGAGGTAAATAGTAGCCACCTATGATCAGCAATATCGTCAGATACTGAATTCCCCTGGGAATGGGAATTTTTAGGCTTTATAACATCCCTGTCAATTAGTTTCTTAGCAACAATTTGCCCTACTGTAGAGGGTGTCTTTCATCTACAACAACTTTGTCAGATTATAAATATCCCATCTACATGCATTCAAACTGAAGGGAGAAGTCTCCAAGTAATCTAATTTACTATATTGATTTTCTGCCATGCTCTCCTGGTTATGGAAACCTGGGCCACATTAAGAGAGATAAAAAGCTAGAGGTACTCTGACTGAGTAAGACTATGGTAAATATACTAACTGCTGACCTACCAAATCCTTGCATTTGAGACTTTCATTGCTATTCTGATCTATTTCTCATCTGCTTTTTGCTCTATAAAGCTGCTTTGAGCTGGAGATACTAACGATAATACGTTCCCAAGATTCTGATTATATAAACCTGAGCTGTGTTTGCCCATGGGTTTCTGCTAGTTCAGCAACACAGATTTAAATCCTGACAGTTATATTATGGCAATGTTTGTGTTTAGACAAGGTCAATAAGAGCAGTCAGACTGTGTGGGCATGGGACCCTTTATGGTCACCTAGCATAAAAAGAAGGCCAGGACAGAATTTACAGGGAACTAAAACCATATTGCTTGGGCTTGGATGTCATTTCCCATTCATGTGTGACAGGAGATGCACAAATTCTCAGCAAAGCCTGCAAAAATTTTCCATGAGTCTCATGCTGTTTTCCAGTAGATGGTACTGATCAAGAGCCAGAGTACACTACTTTCCTCGTGATTGCCAAAAACTCCACATTAAAAACAGATATCATAGTTAAACAGCATCACATTCTACTTGATGAAATGAGCATTTTAATGGCATCACTTCAAAAAAAGAAGTCCTAAAATTAGATTAAGGCCAGAGCTGATTGTAAAAGCATTGTTAAACCACAAATATCTGTTTGAAAAATATCAGCCTGTGACAATTATCATGAGAGATTCCTGTCTGCCACTAGCAGGAACACTTGTGCAATGGGAAGACTGCTGTGTTAAGGACAGTTCTTGGATCAACCTCTTGCCCTCTGCAAGCAGATGCACTGTACTAGATCTTCCGTAACAGCTACTTTCTCTATTGTCTCCAGCTTGGAAAAGTAAGGGAAAGTGGTGCTTACTCACACCTCTGCTTCCTTCTAGAAAACAGGCTCACAGGCACAGTTTAAAACAATTGCCTTCACAGATATCAGACCTGTAGTCAAAGCCGAACCATAGCAAGTGTCTGAGACGCTAATGCTACAAGGCCAGTCCTGACACACTGAAGCGGGGTAGGGTGGGCTTGCAGCTTCATTCTTCAGTGGGCAGACCACAACATATACCAGTTCCTCAAATGCAAACACAACCCATTTCTTAACCTTAAGTTTGGCAGTAGCAAGTACTTGGGAGTTTTTCTACTCAGCTGAGATTGAGATCAGCACTGCTTACAGAGTGTAATACACCATCTGCTATAAGACCACCCCTCATGAATAATCTGCAATACCTAGGCACCATGAAATACAAACTCTGAAATGTATGTTTTGTTTGTGCATGTTTGAATTGCTAATGGTAACTCAATGCAGTTCTGTGTGGTAAATGTATTTTCTTTTAAGGTAATCAACATCCCCCCTAAGGGAAGAATAATGGATGCATTTGGAATACAACAATTTAGGCTTAGGCCTCAAAAATATGCTTAGGGACAGCATCTAATTATTTTCTGTACACTGAGTTTGAATCTGATACTTTCCTTGAATTATAAGTGCTCAGTTACAGGCCCACAAAGTGGAAAGGAAGTTCTAGCAGGACTTGGGAGGTTACAATTGTCATGGAAACAAGCTCCTTGGGATCAGTTTCTTTCCAGAGTTTTGGAGGCAACATGGTGGGGCAGCAGAAAGTTCAGAATATGCTCATTAAGGGGGAAAAAGGGGGAGAGAGGAAGGGTGTTTTTACTTAGCTCCTGGTGAATGGGTTGGACTTCTGAAGACTCCAAGGAACACACACACAACTTAACAGGACCCACCTTCTGTCACAGCTCCATTGTTTTCCAAGTCTTTGTACAGCCTTTTGGCATGGCTCAGCAGACTTAATTCAAGCATTTCTTTCTAACAGTGCTGATTTTTAAAAAACTTGATATTTAGCTGTTGTAAAATATGGTATTTTACTGCCTATGCTGCACAGAAAGAGCACTCGTGCTTCTAGTGTCACTCTTTCACAGACTTTTAAAATGTTTTGATTCTTTGCCACAAATTTAAATTCTAGGATTGAGGTGCAGGCCTTAGCTCACTTGCAAGCCCAAACACAGCTATGGACTATGAGGGCAAATGAAAGGTGGATGGTGTTTTAAGTCGGTTGGTTTTGTATGCCATGCTCAGCCAGCATGGAAGACTTTACCGATGTAACTAGCAGTGTTCTGCTTCTGAGTAGAGCACACTCTTCAGAGACCCTTAAACTATTCCATATGAGGAGGTGAGTGGTAGAAAATTTAGCGTAAACTTTCAAAAGGAACTACTTGCCAAACTGCAGTTTATGAAATATGAGCTAAAGCCAGCCCTTTCAAAAGGCACTGGAGTTGTGCTAAGTCAAAGCAGCAAGTTGCTAGCTGTGATCTGGAAAGAGCAGAGAGAATATGAACACCCTATAAAGTCTAGAGCATGGCTGATTTCAGGAAAAAAAGGGCACTTCCATTGTTCCCATGCTCTTTTGTAAAAAATCACCCACAAGTAAAGCATTATTTAGAGCCTGATTCCCCTAAACCTAAAGAAGTCAATAGAGTATCTCTTGCCTTCATGCAAAAAATTCTGCTTTTGGTATATGCACCAGGAAATCCCATTGAAATTTCCAGTCCAAGCACTTAACACTTTAAGTGCAACGTGAATTCCACAGGGCTAATGAAATCTATCAGATGAAGGCTAGAGATGGCTCTGAGTCAAAAGCAAATGCTACTTTTTAGCCAGATTTGCCATATAGTATACTGTAATTGCAAAGACTGATTGGTTTGATGACCTCACAGAAAAGGTGCTACCCATAACTAACGGGAGCTGTGCTCCCCATTACAAGCTTATATGGCAGCAGTGGAACTTAGTTTTCAGTAAGGACAGAAACTGGCAGAACTCTGCTGGAAGGCGAGGCCTGATACCCTCATGCAGTGAAAAAACAGTGATCTCCAAACCATTTCTTTAACCAAATAATCTTCAGATCTAAGAGACACACACAGAGTAAATCAACCAACCACATCTGCTTATCTAAGCAGCCGTGTTCAAAGCTTCTAAATTTATCCCTTCAAAATGGTAACCTGAAAATATAAAGAAACCCAAATAAAATAAGAACTGTTTTAAGAAACCATGAAAAAGGGCTACAGATTGAAAATCAAGGAAGCACGACTCTGCTCTGGTGATTTCAAGGACTGCCTAGATGGAGCTCCCAACTCTTTTTTCCTGTTACAACAAAAGCAAGACAGAAAAAGAACAATGCAAAACCCACCAAACCCAAAGATCCTTGATTTACCTTTAAATAATAATGTATATTCTTATTAAGATGTAAATTAACTGCATCATTAGCATTTTGAAGTAAGCACTCAAAGCAGTGTGCCAGCCTCTGAGAAGGCTGCAGAACTTCCTACTACTATGGAATACTGGAGTATTTTGTCTAAGAGCGTGACATCTATGGGAGTGTATTCTGTTTAGTACATGTTGTTGTTGCTGCCGTATTCAAGGTGTATGTTTGAGAGTAAGGAATTTGACAGACATGATAAAATAATTTAGAACCCCAGCTGCTACTTACATTGTTGATCATAAGATGCATGATTGTTTTCGGTATTAAGTCTCGGATACATTTGTTGATAATTGACATGTAGGAGTCCACAAGATTTCGAATTGTCTCCACCTGTCTCTCCAGCTGGGGGTCCATTGAAAAATTGTCTGCTTGGCCATTCTCATCATTTTCAGTCTACAGAGAATTAAAAAGGAAAAGTCAAGTCTTTCAGACTGCAGTAAACTGGAAATATATTGGGGGGAAAGCGGACTTAAACTGTAGCAATCCAGCAACATAAATCACACAAAGAATGTCTGAAGGTTAAAATACGAAGTACTGGCCTGTTTAACATCAGTGTTTAGCATCATGAAATTTGGACCTTACAGGTTAAAGCAATACATGATACAAGACCTTTTTCACAAATTACATTATATATTTCCATATAAATTTGTAATTTTATATGAAAGGAAGTCTTCAGACAATGAAAATAAAACCCCAAGAAATGTTTCACATCACTTACTATATTATTTATTATAAAATCTTTTACCATTCAGATGCAGACAGCTTGACTCATGCAAGGGAAGCAGCACTGCAAGGCTGGATTTCAAATTTTACCCTCCTATGGGTAAAACCCATCCTTGTTACTTAAGGCTGACTCAGTTGTGACACATTCCACAATTTAGCCTCAAACTTGTTAGATGTGAATAGCAGCTATATAAACAAAGAATTTATGAAGGATAAACTACAAAAGCATCATTGGTTCCAGTGCTGAAGGCTCAGCATAACATCAGCTGGATTATATATTAGAGATCTCTTTTTCATAGGAAAGAAAAAATACTTCTTTGTATGTAAACAGTTGACCTAATTAAAGAAAATACCAGGAACTAACTGAAATCTAAAAGGTATGTACCTTGCTTCAGCCTGGCCTGTATAAATGTAAGAAAAACCTAAAAAAAGCATATAGCTTTTTGGTAAAAATCAAACTGCTCTCTGAGGCTCAAAGATGCCAAAATAATGGAATTTCAAACTGGAAAGTACAAAGAACAATGTTCTTTCCCAAAACATTGATATTGAATACTTCTTCTGGAAAATAACCACAAAAGCCATATTAGTATTAACAATAAAATATAAACCTGTTCTCTTGGTACCTAGAAGTGTAACATGAAGAAACGGAAAATACTTGAAAAAGTGAACTAACTGGTATCAAGAACTAGCTATATACCAGCGAGATCCCTGACAGCACAACTCCATTTACACCATAGCGTTTAGCTAAAATTTACGCATCACTAGCACTTCACAGATTCCCAGAGCAGTTGAAATTAGTAGCTAACCCATTAGCGAAAGACCATGAAAGCTAGATATGCAAATACATCACCAAAGAGGCTCGCCCTTGCATGAAATGCATTCTTGCTGGGCTAAAAAGATTCCTAGTTTTATCTCCTAACACAGGGTGTGTTTCTGCCCATGCAGCATTGGCAGGTAGACCACTTTGCATTTACTCCTTGTAAACTATGCCTTGGTCAGTCCAGTCTAAATGAAATGGTGATGGCTGTAATTTGTTAAGAAATAAGATCCAATGTACCATTTAGAAACAAAACTAAATATATTTAGCAAAGTTTCAAAAGTTCAGATTGTTTTTTTATTACAGAAAAATTACAGGAAAACCATCTAATCTTTAAAAACAATTAGCAGTGCTACCTAAAACTCTTAGAACTGTAGAGGACACTCAAAGAACTCTGAATGGAAAAACAGTGTTTTCAATTCTGTAACATCAGTAGACACACTACCTTATAAACCTTACTCATTTCATTAATAAACTGCATATGCCAAAAATCCACAGCATGCAGACTGTCTATTTTCCTTAGCCTCCATGTCTGAAAAGAAACTAACTGTAATTTTCCCTGTGAAATACCAAATACATGGAAAATCATACATCTGTCATACATCTACAGATTTTTAGCCAAGTACTGCAGACTAAAAATGCCCCTTCTCAGTTCCCCTGCATTTGACTTCTATTCTCTCTCTTTTCTTCTTCTTTGTCTATATAAAGTACAGTTTGTCCATGTACTTCTTTCTCTTCACTGTTTAAATTACAGATTGCAATAGGATTCTTAGTTGGCTAAGCAGCAAAGTGACAGATGTTTATCATTATCCTCATCAAGAGAATGTAAAGTAAAAATAGTAATTTGTCTGATCTTTAAGGCAAAGGGTAATAGCCTCTTGTTTGAAACTGTAATAGAGCTGACTTCATACTGTTGATTTATTTTCTCTGAAATCAAAAAAGATCAATCTTTCATGAGTTTACAGTAATTTATTATGAAAACTTCTGGCCATAGTATTCTTAATGATTTGATGTCTCAACTGAAGGCTTTTCATGCCAGAAACGATATTGTTTGCATCCCATCATGCACTTGGAAATCTGTTTCTAACAGATTTCTGTGCTCTACAGAAATCAGGCTTTCTTCTGTAAGCTGTCTCTGCACTGTGCCAACAGTAGCATCTGAGAGGAAAGTTGCCTGTTAAGGCCAAGCATCATAACAAGACAGCAGTGATATAGACACCCTATTCCATTTCCATGCCATTCTTTCAGAACAACTGGGTTTCACACTGAGCATCACTGTGATTCTAGCTTCAGTGCAAGCCACCCCTCAGCCCAAGTCGCTGCCATTCTGCATTTTAGAAAGGCTCTTTGCAAATCTGTGGCAATCTATAAACCCAAACCAGAATACATAAGAAAACCCTCGCATTTCTCTGACTGCTGTTGAATAGAATGCTCATACTGAACAGAAGAATGGAGAAGGTGGAAACAGGTTTCTTGTTTCTCCTTTCCCAACAGCCAAAGTAGCTACCGTCCATCCCCTTTCAGTGCTTCCCATCCTCAAGCCAGAACTTGATAGTTCCAATAGCAAGCGCTAACGACAGCATATGAATCTGGACTAAGTTTTTGTTCGGTTGACTCTTGCTTAAAACTGCTATTAATTGTTGACAGGGATGGAATAATACTACTTCTAACAAATACAACTGCCATTACTTTAGGAACTTTTGCAACTCTCCAGTAAAGAAAGTATGTAAGAATCTAGAGTGTTAAAAACCAGGTAAAGAAAATTATATTTATCTTGGAAGATTCAAACTCAGAATATCTGATGAAAATACTCTGAAAATAGAAAAGCAATAGGTGAAAAAAACATGGATGAAAGGAAGGTAACATAAAAACCAGGATAGTGCTTCCACTTATATACATACCCATTGCCACAGAGATAAGGTTCTTCTACTTTCTCTGCACTTTAGGAGAATGAGAATAATATCCATTCCTTGCACTCTGTCTTTCATAAGTTGTTTTGAAAGTTTGTTGAACAACTTTTTGGAAGTTGTTCATAATTTGTGATCCTTGCATGGGAAAATGCTAGTAAAACACAAGGTATGTGTTATTCCTACTCTTCTACCTTTCCAAGTTTAGATACATTCTGCACTAAGAATGTATTAAGGATTAACTAAAGTGTCATACAGGAGAAGACTGAAAACTGCATGTGAAATCTAAACCACTCAAGTTTGTGGGATTTTACTGCTGGCTGCAGTGGGAATAGAGTTTTACCCTACATGTGCATTTCTACCAGAAAAGTTATCGGCCTTCTGAAGACTATAAACTCTCTACTGCAAGAGGAATGATTTAGTGTGGTACAAAGGGATGCAGGCACAAGGAATTGTGTGTGATCAAAAAAGCTACAAAACAAAACTCACCAAAAAAACAAACAAAAAACCAAACCAAACCAAAAAACAACAACAAAACCAATAACCAAGAAAGGAATTGTTCTTCAGGATAAGTTTCCTGATAGTGGGAACATGCATTTTGAAGAAAGACCCAAAAAAAAAAAATCCAGGAAAAGTGATTCTTTTTGAAATTCACAGCAAAACTGGGTAGCATACTGAAAACAGTCCTGAGCTGGCCACACAGAGAGTGCAATACTTCTAATTTCCATGATTTCATTACATTCAGGGCAGCTGCCAGCATATTTAAGAATGTCTTGTATAACATTCCTGAGGTCAGTTCCAAGAAGGAGCATTTTCATTAGAGAAGTGTATCAACCAATTTTCTGTAATCAAAAAGGCATTCTATTAAAAACGACGGAGAGGAAGCAGACTGGAAGGTGACTGAAAAAGTGTACAAGTCAAAGCAGTGGTAAAGCAATGCTCTGTATGCTAAGAAACATGTTCATGGCTGCAGCAAGAAACCAGCTGCTTTCATATCTTTAATTTACACATGCAAGTTCATAACAACAACCACCACCTGAAAAGTCATTATTCTGTCCAGAATTTATATTTTAAGTCACAGCTGCTGAATATATAACCTGTTTTATCTATTCCTGTTTGAGTAAGGTTTTTCTTTAATGTACCAACACAGTGCAATGCAGTAGTCCTACCCCTATGTTTCCTATATTTTTAAAACTGATTATTGATACTCTCTCTTCATTGCAGTTTGATGCTGTATATAAAATTTAGCTAAGACACTCTCAGCTGTACATAGAGTGCCTTTTGCCAGAGGACTGCTGAAACCACATGATGGCTTCACACAGTGAGGTTTTCTTACTGAAAGGAACCACAAGTAAATGACAACACATTTCTTTTGTGTATTTACAACAAAGCAAGCAGCAGAAAAAGAACATTACCTGGGTAGCCTGGAAGTTGTCCTCCCTCACAGAGGGTGACTTTGCCACTCTCTTCCATGCTTTCAGCATCTGCCTTTGTACTGCTGTTGCCTTTACCCACAGGCTGCCCCTTTCAGCTACCATGCTGTCATTAGCAGTCTTGAACTGCTCCAAGCAGAGGTTATGATCTGGCCTTCCCTTATACACATGACCTGTCTCACTTTATACCCACATAGAAGAAAGATATAGCCTAGTTAAATTTGATTCAAAAGTATTTAACTCACTGGATTAGTTTGAACAATCGTCTATTCAGATTCTTCTTTGTGGTTACAGACATTGTATAGTACAGACCATTAGCCAAAATCTTCTACTGAATCCACATACTGCTCTCCAGATATTTACATAGCTTTAACAATCCCAAACATCCAGAATCTATGTTAGGCTCTCTTCCTGTCTTCTTCAATCAAGAAGCTGATTTGGAACTAGGAGACTGAAAGGAATGATGTGAAAACTCTGACACATTTGGAGTTACTTTTGTCTTACAGTTCTTAACAGGTTGATAATTGATCATGTCAAATCAATCCAGTCTCCTTTTAGAGCATCCAGTTCTGGTTATCACACTTCCAGAAATTTGTGGCACATTTTGAGAGTGTTCACAGAAAACCATCAAAGATGTCCAGGGCTCTGTAAAATATTACTTGAAAGGAAAAGCTAAGATCAGTTGGGACTGATGAGTTCAAAAGAAACCACCCGTGGAAGGGGAGAGATGAGTGTCTTTGTGGACAGAAAAAGGTATCAAACAAATACTTGGAAAGCGTTACATGTAAACAATGAAGCAAGGAAATAGATGGCCTAGGAGTTTCAGAATCTCCCCTGCAGATTATACCAACATCCCTCAGAAATGGCCTAGGTACAGATACCCTGCCTTGAGGCAGGGGAAAGAACTAGACAACCTCTTGCAGCCCCTCCAGCCCCTCTGCAGCCATGGCAATACTGCGTGCAAAGCAGCATGGAAATTACGAGCCCACAATATTGCAACAAGAAGAGAAGTTTCTGAAAACACAAAAACCCAACAAACCTCCCCAAACCAACCAAACCAAAACCAGTATCTTCTACTTTTCCTTTTGTTCTTTGCAAAAATCAAGTAAAAAAAAAAAAAACATTGCCATGAATAGCCACTTCCCCTCAATGAATCTGTACTCCAATTTCACCATTTGCTGCCATGTAAGTCTCTCACACAAAGGACTTTTACATAAACCTCCCTGCACTGCAAGTTTTGATTTGGAGCCAACAGCTGCTTCATGCCTTTCAGAACAGACTGCTGGACAAGCAAAAGCAGAAAGAGGCTGGCATAAGAAAAACAGCACCTTTGTTTATAAAACAAATACTACTTTGGAATTTGCAAACTTCTCAGTCAAAGAATTTCCTTGTCATAACAACACATCAAGTGCCCCATATTTATAAGAGCATATTAGAAAAAAAAAGCATGTGAGATACTATTGGTGTGGTATGTGCCATTATTTCAGTGCAGAAGGAGGTCAGTGGATTTTAGGAATTCTCAAATAGTGGTGAGTTAGCTGAAATTCAAGTAATGATGATGAAGACTAGAAGTGTAATGATTATCCCAGAAGATGTTCAGGCTGAAATGTATTGTTCATTTGCTACCAAATGCATGAAACACATTCCCAAAGGCAACAGCCTGATCCAGCAGTGGACACAAATTGTGTAGGGAACAGAATAATCTGCTGCAAAAGGAGGCAGTCAGTAGGTGGAGGCATCAAGTGGGCATTTGAGGATTAAAAGACTAAAGCTATGGCTGTGGTATGCAGCTCCCCCAAGAAAGAAAACAAGTGGAAATCTTGGAGCTTCTACCAAAGACAAAGTAGAAAGCAGGACAATTAGTCATCTATGATGCTGATCAGAGAAGTAAAAGAATCATCACGAAGACTGAAATAACCCCTTGCCTTTCATCTCTGTTATTTACCTCCTTACCAAACCCGTTCTTAGAAGAAATGTTGGCAAAACTGAGGACTTCTACTTCACAGTAACCATGCAAGAGAAGATCACTGACAAAATGCTCCTTATTCCAGCAACAGTCCACAAGACTCAGCTGAAGGATTCCTTTAAGGATGATGAACTGCCTTATTTTACGAGATAAAAAACTGGGGAAGTGAGTGTTCAGTGTATGGGTGTGAAGGCAAATCCTCGAAAAGTCATTGCCCAAGATCATGTTCAAAGCACAGCTTATCACTTCATGTGTCTATGTATATAATAGAAGAGTTGCATGGTTTTTTTTCACCAAGTGTGATCATTTTAGAGGTAGGCACCCAGAATAAAGAATAAAACTCGCAATTCTATCTTTCCTAGATCATGTACTGAACTCCTATTCCATGGTCCCCCTTCATTTCTTCCAAGATGGTAACTTTGCAGCACTTACCAGTGTGGTTTAAAGAAATCTGAATACATGAGGAAAAGGGTAGCATGCATAACTGTGTGCATGCTGGAAGGGACTGAGTTGAAAGAGGCCTTACAGTGGGGGAGCTCTGCACAGTGTCCAATGCAGCCTCTGTAACTTACAGCCTGTGTTTTATTTTTAGTTGACCTAATGAAATGTGTCACCTATAACTGCACTCTTCCATAACTGATGATGTCTAGGAAAATACTCTGAAATTCTTCTCTGATAAGCACCAAGACAAACTTGATGCTTCCTCTCTGAGATGCAAAAGTGGATGTTAAACTGTTTTTACGCCCACATCCCTCGAGCCATGAGAAGTACCAGATCTGTCTCTGCTGGGCCAGACTAAGCCCTGTTCACCACAAACTCAGTGCAGTACCGACAAATGATCTCCACAGTAAATGATGCAAATAAGAAATGTCAGCATGTTCCAAAATTCCTCACTTAATCTTATTGCCAGTTGTATAGTCTGGATAATCAGTAAATAAATCCCTCTAACTTTGCTGAGATCCTTAGGGGCTGAATACACTTCAGAGAGCACTTCCTAATTCATTCTCATTAACCTTCCCAGCTCTAAACAAAGTGTTTTCCTACTTTCTTAGCATCTGATTTTTCCACTGGCCTCTGCAACACCTGATTTAGCAGCAATGAATTCTCACTTGTGATTTCTGTTTTGAACTGGCATTGTTCTTTCTCCTTACACATACGCTTGCTGGAATAGCACGAATCAGCAAGATTTAAAACCTCCCATTCTCAAGTTTGAAGCCCCTAAAGGGAAATTGCAGTTGTGATGCCAAGGAACACAGTCGTATGTTACTTGACTTTTCCTTGGCCAGGTTGACAGCGGAGGGGGAGGGAAGGAGGAAGGAAGGGGGAAAGGAGAAGAAGATGGCATTTTAATAGCACCCTCACTGATTTCACACAGTTGGATCACTGTGCTCTGGAGCGGCACCATTTCCTTTCCCCTTTGCTTTGCATTTAGTCAATACTGCTAAACCAGGCTCTACAGGAAAAATTCTCAATCTTTGTCTCACAGCATGGACCACATTTTACCACAGAAATCTGTCTTGTGGACACCTCCTCTCACAGGCTAGCTGGCTCACCCACTCTTTACCCCCATTTCTGACAGACCATTACCATCTCAAGCCTTGCATATATTCACCCCACCCTCATATCAGATGGGATAACATTCCTGTCAGTAGCAGATGAATTATCCCCTCATTGCTCACCCCAGTTCTCATAGTCTCTGTAGTATCCACATCAGTTGCTTATGTGAAAAAAAAACTAATAACAGGAATTAATTTAAACTAATTTAGCAAGTGGACATACAAGAACCACCAGCATCTCATGTAGATAAATCTGCCTTTCCCAGATGTTAGTCATATACGAAACATACCTTGACCAGAGTTCTTATCAAAATATTTCATTTGATAATTCAGCTCCTAAGATTCAAAGCTCTCATACACATCAATAGGTTTTCTGTAAGCCCTCCATCAGGGCAGAGTGACAGTGGTCTACAAATTCTGGCAGGAGCTCTCACCCCAATAGAATGTCAATGATCACCACCATCCATACTCCTCATTTAAGAACTCCACTATGCAAGCAAAATTTTAAGCTGCAGCATTCCTCTAAGAGAAAAACCTCAAAACTGATCAGAAGAGGATTTTGCAAACATTGAGGGCTTTACTGAAGTGTAACAAATACTGCTAAACAAAAGAAAATCATCCATGCAGGAGCATAGGAATTGAAAATTATGGGTAATTTTTTTTCAGGAGAATGAGTTGCGAGCAACTATGCTGCACATATCCTCGACCAAATGAAACTGAATACTGCTTTATGACATGACTTCCATTTTGTACAAAAAAAAAACAACCTTCTAAGTATCCTGCAAAACCAGTAGAAAATGAAAGATTTTTTTTTTCTCCCTAAAATAAAAGCAAATTATATTTAAGTGACAGTGAGATTCTGGTAAGTTAATACACATGACTGTAAGCAATTAGCATAAACACTTCATGTTATAAGACTACACGCTTGTTAGCACAAACCAAATGAAACTATGAATTTTACACCTTAAGTCACTCTGAACTCGTGTCTGTGGGGAAGTTACAGGACATCAGTGATTAGCACTCTACCCTGACGTCCAAGCAAGCACAATATGGAGTTTTCCTTTGCAGTTAAGATCACCTGGCTTTATTGTTGCCACAAGCAACCCTAACCTTGCGCTTCAGCTGGATAATTTTGCAGAATTACTTTGAAGTGAAAATTGCCTGTGTCTTTTTCAGTTCAAATGTTTCATTTCTCACCCCCACCCCCCACCTTCTGTTACTGGTGAGCAGCAAAAGGTAAAGTCAAAGCTTATTTGACATTTCTCATTTTGCACAGCAAAGTACAATCAAGGAACCCCATCCCTGTGGCAGTGCAGTGAAGACTCAAACTTATTTCAGACAAGGAACATTAGCTCACACACACTCCCAAGGATTAGAACTGGTTTTGTCAAGAACAGCAAAAACTGCCACACCATTAGGGCTAGCCTCTTGCTTTTTAGAGGGTTTATGCTTGCTGAACAAAGCTGGGTAGTAAGAGCAGTGGTTTAGTGTATCATCCTAATGACTGAATGTCTCACAGTGTAGTTACAGATATAAAAGTTGTACTTTTCTTCCTCTGTGGGTCTATTTTAAAATGTTTTCTGTAATAAAATTACTACAAGACAGCTAAATCCAAGGGCAAGCATGGAACTTGAACCCATGGCCTTGTGGCTTAGAGGCGAGACTATTCCTAACTGAGCCAAAGTGACACATACATAATATGCTTTCAAGGTTTTTAGAGAGTTCTGTCATGATTTAAAAACACTAAGTCTTTGTGGTACAAACCACAGTGCAAGAAAGAACTGGGGCTCCCTTTTTACTGCTAATTTTAGCTTATGAATTGTTTATAATCTCCTGCAAAATACAGAAAACCTTACTCTGCCATAAGCTAAGAGAGAACAGCCTTTCAAAAGTGATCCTTAATTATAGTGTTCCCCTGCTAGATGGGATGGAGGCAAGTTCCAAAATTGTGTCAGAGTATATGAAGTGATAAAATAAGGATGGGTGAGCTATTTTTAAACACACTCAAAGACTTTGAGTTCAAAATCCCTGAATTTATAGCCTTATGGCCATATTAAGACTCATGGATTATTAACACCTGTATGGTGAGATTCAAATATAATTTAATTTGAAACACCCTCTGGCTTCAGAGCATGTGTTTCCTACCAGTCTGCCTGCCAAACTGGGCTCCCCCAGGGAGCCATCTTTAAGGACAGATTATATCCCTACTGTAGACAGGCATTTAGGAGACAAATGGGATGAGATGCTTCCATTGGGTGTATTCCCTCCTCCTTCTTTTTCCCAATATATTTTGCAAATAAGGCACCTGCCTTTCCAGATGGGCAGGAAACAAGTAGGTTAAAGAGAGTATTTGAGGAGTAGTAGACAAAAGCACATATTTGCTTCTTACTGTACCCAGACAAGAAAGTTAATAGAGCCTCAGGCCATGGTGATACTCCATTGCTGCAGTTGTGTTTCCCCTTTGAAGGGGCAGCTGGGCACCTTTTGGAGGGACAGGATCAAGAGCTGCTGCCCAGGAAGAATTGGCCTGGTTAAACAAGTGATCCTGCCCTCTCCTACAGTGTTTCTTCTCCACTGCAGGAAGAGAAGCTTAGCAACAACTTCTAAAAGACATCTCAGACCTCTTGGATAACCTAGATTTGTAATAAAATAATTGTTTTGCTCATGGAAATAAATCATGTACAGGCATCACCTGGGAAGGAACTGGCACTGCCTTTCCCCCCCACAAGCTTCACAGTGCTACTAAGTAATGGTCCTGATTTCAGTTTTGACTCACAGCAGCATTTGGCTATGTAAAAGCTGTTGCCCTCTATACACATAACTGGTTTCCTTTCAGTAATGATCAACATACACTACTTCCTTTGAAAAAGGAGAAAAGCAACCGAGGAGAAACCAACTACACAGATTTTGATGCCTTAAAGTCAAAAGTGTTAACAGCTCTCAAACCCTTTTCCCCATTTTGTTGTTGACAGCCTACAAAAGTTTTAGGTGTATTTTGCCCTAAAGGCTAAATGAGTGGCATTAAAGGCTTGGAGGCTCTGAAAACACTGCAAAATTATTTGCACCATTTACATTGTTCATCTTGTAACTGAGGTAAGGTTTTTGGGAAGCCATTGCACAGATAGAAGCTATTGTTTTGGAAAAGACCATACAGTAGTTAGAAATATCAGAGGAAGACAGAAGGCTCGAAAGCCATTTTCAAGTGAGTGGATGTATTTGTCCAATTTCTGAAATTGCATTTACCTGAGCAAAAACTTGCCATTTTTCCCATTTGGATTTCCATGCAGTGATGTGTAACATAAAATACTAATGAACTGTAGATGGCTAAAGTAAAAATAAAAACATTACTCAAAACATAACTCAGACCTTTTCTTGATTATGGATTTATGGAGCAATAAAACCACATAACATGCACAAAGCAAAAACCTTTAAAAAAAAAAAGGTTCAATACAGGAAATGTCTACTGAGCAGTTAAAAAAAATAATTCAATGTCCTTGATTCTGTCCTAATTCATGTACGCTCATATTTTGATCAAAAGGAGTTACAAGAATGGGTTCTGTATTATACCTATCAGAAGACTATGGTGCCCTTACTTGCATTAGAGGGTCTCCCACTTGGAGCAATGCTGAACAGATCCATGTTCCTTACTTAGACAGTCTGCAAGTATTGTATATTTTTTACAAATCCCGGTGTTAGACCATCCTATAAGCATTAAAGACTCAGTCTTCCAAAACTTCCCAGTCTTGGTCTGAAAATCTTTACAACAGCAATGCGGTGAGTTCAAAGACACTTTCTCTCCTCAAGGTCAAGAGATATCATTCCTACAGACACCCATTACTTACTTAAAAATTGTTGCTTTCAGGAGCTGGGCCTCATTTTGGGCCAGTTGCAGTCACTAGGAATCTTACCCCCAATATCCATCAGCATTTATTCAGACAATAACCATTTCCTTATGTTTCAGAAGTGACAAAAACAGTTTTAAAGCTTTTCCTACAGGTGCCCTCCACAAGTTTGATTTTCAGGCACAGAAAATTACTGAACTCCACTTTGCACCACAAATCATCCCTCAGGTACATCCTGGACCTCTGCATCCCACTCTGCTCCCAGCAAAGCCTCTGGCAAAATTCCCACTGAGTTTAATAGTCCTGTCCTATTCCCTCCAGGTCCTAACTAAGGTTAATTTCTTTTCTCTAAGTATAAACAGAAATCAGCAGGTAAAAAAGTTTTGTCTAAGCTGTGGAATTTACTCCCACGTGAAAAGGGCACAATAAAGTCATTTGTTTAAAAGTAAATTGAAAACATTCCAGTCTACTTTGGCTTATAACTATTAGCTTTAGCTGCTGCATAGCACTGTAGAATGTCTGGCATCAAAGACACTTTGTACATTACACTGAACTTGTATTAGACACTGTTAGTGGCCCATTAATCACAGCAAACAAAGATCCCTTGCAAAAATAAGAAAGTACTGATTTTTCACATGTTCAGCATGGACTGGGAGAGGTTAACACCACAGTTTTCTGGGTGCTACACATTCTGAGACATGAAGTGCTGACAAGGCATCTGAGAGGGTGCAGATTTTTCAGTTGATAATTACATGTTCCACATTAAACAACACTTACGCGTGCCCAATTCTCTCTAAAATTAGACAGAAACTTACCTCAGTGTAAACGAGCACTATTTAAATTCAGATGCCTACAAATGCATGTACTTCTTTACACCTACACACAGATACCATGCATGTGTGCAAGGGCAATGGTTACTGGCAAGAAAATCTACAGTGATGTGAACCATGGTTCACACGAACCTTGAATGACCACAGCTGGAGAAAGTGAAGTCTTATGTGAAACACACACTAACAGAAAAACTAGCCTGAGGGAATGTGATTGCGTATTTGGCAGTGTTGGAAGAGAAATGGGAACTGAACCAGTATAAAAATGAAAAGACGCAAAAAGGAAAACCAGTTAGTGGCTAGGCAAGCAGCAAAGGAAGCGCAGAGGAAGGACCGTGGTCTGGAGTTGCAGGGTGTATTTCAGGGTGCAAATTACTGATAACATCAAAGGAGAAAATGCTGTGTTGCAGAAGCATGAGCTACTGCTTTCAGCTCCATGGCTGTCATGGGCAGTCTCTCGTCATCCTGACCAAAGCAGGGGAAAACCTGAGTCATCAGCCCTGACGATTGCTATTTGACAAGATGATTTCCAACAGGTTTGTTAGAGGAAAGTGTTTTGGCTACCAAGCTTTCACAGACAAAACTTCTTGCACCTGTCTCAGGTGAAACAAAACTTACTGTATGATTATCATTCTTTCCTAAGCAGGACAGGAGATGCGAAGGGAAGCAGTAAGGGAGTAAATCACTACCATCAAAAAAGACACATTTTGCAGAATCTCCTAAAAGTATCACTGATATACACCTATAGGCAGTCATCAGCTCCCAGTAAATCAACAGCTCCTGCTACTGCTCATGTAATAGCTGCAGAATTTCAGTATGAAGCTATCAACATGGTACTTGGGTCTGTGGAACAGAAAGTACAGTGTCCACAGTGAAGAAAAATGGTGCAAGTGCAGGTTTGTTAGTTTAGCCATGACTCTATGCAAGGCTTTTGAACATGCTTCTAAAGAAGCACTTTAAAAAAAGAAAAGAATGAAGGATGGCAGAGCATGCCAGACTCGGTAAGTAAACTGATTTTCTGACTAAGGGAAACTTGACAGATCTTTAGTTCAGCAAAGTGGTACCCTCAGGATACTGGAATTAAACTTATAAAGAAGAGGATTAATGAAAGAATAATCCAGTAAAAACCTAACAGGTAAATAAATGATAACATGGGAGGAAGAACTAGCAGCACCATCAAAGTGGCCAAAGGATCAGTCTTACTAAAATAAAATAGCATGAACTTGCTGGTTAAATTTGCTTCTGCTCATAATGCAACATTGTGAGGTGCTGTCAACACAGTGAAGGATTGAACAGTGTCCTGGAAGGATTGGAAAAACAGAAACAGGATGAAATAATAATTATATACTGACAGACTAATGACAGCTACTACACTGGTCTGGGAGCCCATCAGCTAACAATAACAACAGAAAAAAAAGCCCAAACACAACCAACTAAGCACTAAATACTTCTAAGACACTGGCAATACATGGCCATGAAAAGACTAAATGTGTTTGTAGTTTCTGTTATGAGCAATGCATGTCCAGTAGAAGGAACACCTTTTTGTATGGTACTGGTGCAATCTCTGGATCACTGACAGAGAAGGCTGTGCATCTTCTGGTGAAAGGCAACACTTTACATTTCCCTTGTTTTCAGGGTTGCTGCACTATTTCTCTAAGAGTCAAGTGAAACTGCATTGCCAGAACAAGCGGATTTTATCACAACAGCACTGAAACTGCTTTTCAGCCTGCACAGGGTAGAGCACTGCAGACATTGAGAGCCCTAGGCAGTTAAACAGTTAAACTGAAATAGCTCTGCATCTTGATGAACTATATGGTTCTTTTCCTTCCTCCCTCCCCCACAAGGTTCTTGTCCATGTTTCAAGCCATAGTCCCATGCCTCTGAGCTGGAAGCGGCTCTGCATCAGCTCTCCCATTAAGCTGGGAAATATATCTGGGAGGAAAGAGCACGGATATTTGGTTAGTGGTCTCAAAAGCCTCCCATGTACACACTGATCAACCCAAAGGTGCTTTTGCTGCTTACTAGGTCTGGGAAAAGAGGAATGTGGGCTTTGGAAAAAAAATTTCTTGAGAAGCCACTGGGCATTGCAACTGTTGTTTGACAATTTTCTTCAGTGGGAGCTGCAGGTATATTCCACATTCACAGGTCTGTGCAGAGCTATTTAGAGAGCCTGGGGACACTAGAGAAGTGGTGTAAAGAAACAATTCCTGCTCTTCCAAGCATGATTTTCTTATTTCTGTATCAGTCCTCTGAATATTTACCTTCTACAGATTTTCATGTAGGAGGAGACTGTCCATAAAGCATGATTGGAATCAGGAGGAGCAAATGGAAACTGTTTATGTCAGTACAGCGAGCTGGTCTCATGGGTTGACTTATCAACTCTGTCACCCTTCCGGAAGCCTTCATCCAACTTGGCAAGAGGGTGTGACCCTTGTGTGAGAAAAGCAGGCAGCTGAAAAGGCAGGTAAACAGCTCACTAAAGGTCTTGGTGCTCCGATTATCATGTGGGCTGCTGGTTATAGCTTCCACATAATGGAGAAGGAAAAACTTTATCTGAAACTCTAAAATTAACAATTAAATTGATAGGAGGAAGTTGGACTGGACCCGTGGTACTAAGTATCACACCTGAGACAACCACTGTGTCAGTGACTGGTCTCATCTAACGGAAGATTGCTTCAGAATTACTGAAAGATCAAATGACACATTTGAGAATCTGTTACTCCAGTTAAATTTCCATATCCATCTAGTGAAAACTTTTGGGATGTTTATCAGAAAGGGAATGGTAGAAGGGGGTGAAAGGGAGGTGAACTCTTTAAAATATAATCTATTTTCTGGCTACCATGCTTTCATAAGAGGATGAAAAAACACACCAAACCAACTTCAGCTTAACTTATAGGCATGCAGACAAGCTCTCTCAGCCCCAGAAATTCATCCTACACATTGATTAATAGTCAAACTATTAGAGCTTTAGCATGAAAAATAGGCTAGGCTTCAACTGAAGATTGTCTGTAGTTAATGATGCAGTGGAATGAACATTTTCATTCCAGCTAAACCATTCCTGTTCCTGTAAAAATAGAGAAATCCAATCTTGGATTATGAGAAAGACCCGAAGAACTCTGCATAATTCTTGGCTTAAAATAATACCAGGCATTTTAACAAAGCTGTATATACAGGATATGTTACCTGTGAAGTCAAACATACATATAATTGCATACATGCAGAGTATAAATACCTGAAGTGAGGTCAGGGAGTGGAAGAGAGGTTGGTGACTGTATCTTAGAATTTCACACGTGTAAGTGCATTACAGAGTTACTAGATTTTAACATAGCTCCTGTCTCAGGCTACAGCAAATTAAAATGTAAGAAAGAAAAACACCAGGAGGAAGTGCAGCAGGCAGTATAGCATCTGCCTGGCAAGGCTGCCTGACATAAGCACGACTTGCCTGGAGATCTCCCTGTGGTTCAGCCCCTGGCGCCATCAGTTGGGCTTGAAAGCAAAAGCAGTGGAAGAAGGTAATTAAAAGTGACTTTGCACCACTCTGCTGGCAAGAGTCCGCTGCAGCCACCGAAAGAGGGCAAGAAAGGATTCAGGGGTATGTAGGACATGAACTGTGTCTCTCCAGCGTTAGTGATTTCCATTATGGATGCACAGCACTTTACAGCTTTTAACCTTTATGCCTCTGAAGTCAAGTATCAACTTTTTGTTTTGATTTCAGCACATAAAATGCAAACTCCAGTTCAGCCAATGTCAACAGCACATTCTCCCTAAGCCACAAGTAAGGTGCAGGGTATAAAAACCACCACAAGGTAGAAAGCTGGAAAGTGGAATTACACACAAATAGTGACCGCCACCAGAGATTCTGCTGGCTAGACCAGCAATTTTCAAGACTATGAAACTCATAGAGGGTGTGGGGGAAGGCCACAAGTTTCAGACCATCCTGTTGGCTGCAGGAACAGCTATTAAAAGAAATTAAGAAAAAAGTCAGACCCCAGAAGAAGCAGAAGACAGCATGTTCCAACTCTAACCAGCTGAAGGAAAGTTTATATAAAAACAATCACTTGGTTAGTGACTCATAAGGAAAGAATCCCTAAGCTTTCTTCAGGGAAACCCCAGTAAATAACATGTCTAAAAACACATGAAGATGGTGTTTTCTGTTCCGTTACAATACTCAGTCCACATGATAAAACCTTTGGCAGCAGAACAACCTACTGAGCACAGTTCTCTTTGGGAAACCCAAAAAAACAGCGAGCTCTGCCACGGCTGCTTGCAAAGTCTGCCTCATATTCCGGTTCTTATATGGCATGTCTAATGCAAACTGGGAAGAAACGTGAAAAGAACTCTTTTTGTTACATCATTGGAGAGTGCTTCTCTGTTGACTACATGCAGTCATACTCTCAGGATATATAAAGCCTGGATTTCAATACATTTTGCGTCTTTTATAACTCCATGTTATGGATTTAAATATCCTTCTGTACTACACCCAAAGAAACTGAATGAAAAGCTTGCTGCATGCACAGCCTCTCTGGAATATGTTATCAGACACACAGCAGGCTGTGCAAGAAATACTATTCTATCCAGAGAAGGGATGGATATAACTTGCAATATAAGACTTTGGCTAAAGTGTTATTTTTCTTTAATTCCTTTTTTTTTTTTCAATCAGCACAAAATTTGGAAGCATGTTGTGTATTTTTAAGCGTATCTTCCAGCAAAGAGACTTTAAACTCAGTAAAGTAAGATCACAAAAACAAGAGAAATTACAGTGGTTTCCAAACAAATGACCTGATCTGAACACCGTGATGCCTGAACTTGGATTAAAAAACTCTACTGTTGGAGATTCCAGGTAGGAATATTAACAAAAGCATTCTGTGTCAAGCAGAGCTTATGGTCTGCAGCAAAGCAACGTAGTTTTTGCAGATGTCTAGGAGGACAGAGTGGAAACTTGGTAGCAAATTACTAGTAATTTTACCTTGCTCTCTAATGAGTTTTTAGCTTGTTAAGTGTGAATGTGGACATTTTAATTTGCACTGGAAATCTCCCCTGCCCGAAGTTACTCCTTTTCATACTGAATATAATGTGGTTTAGTTTATGCTGCTCCCTGTATTTTCAGCTGCTGTAGATCCATAGCAGACTACAGAAATTTCCCGGGATATAGCCAGAAACTTGTCACAAAAAAACCTGAAGGTTGGAAGCACTGAAGAGTCATTCCCAAGGGGTTGTGGAGTTACCATGGTAAAACAGTGTTTTTACCAAAATTCTCAGCAACAAAAGCAGTAAGCATCACTGATATTTGACCTCTAATTTTCCATTGTCAGTGGGGGTTGCATTTGGAAGGAACAGAATAGTTGTGACAAACTTTCAGGTATTTGCCTATCTGTAAAATCTGGTAGATAGCTTAGTGCTCTTCTATATATGACAAAATATATTTTACAAAAAGCTATGAAAGAGCAACCTATAAGCCACCAGTACTGAAGAAGCGAGAGTTTCTCCAAGAAGAAAAAGCAAGTAAGATACAAGCAACTGCTTTAAATCAGGAGCATCATTTAGGTCAAGTAAACCATTCCCACACCTGAAATGGAAGACTTAACTAGAAAAAACGTAGGCAGGAATGACTTGGCCTGAAAACCCAGCAACACACAAAGGAGGAACAGATAACACTGGGAAGTGCTGTATCCTTTTATCTTTCATGGAATGGAAATGTTCCTGGGCCTTACCAGGGAAAAGATGTGTCTGTGTTGCCCATAGACAATTACCTAAGAACCTGGCCCTCAGAACAGCTGAGTTTCTTCTTCCAAGGACCCACTGTCTATGAAGGTGACAGTGAAGTAGTCCACAGTCAGGAGATCCAGACTTAGATGTAATAATCACAGATTATTCCAGACACAGACCCCTAGAAATACATACAATTCCCCAGTGGGATGCTATCAGAAAAGATCTGAATTTTGATGGGAAAATGTTGATACTTGTATACACTAAAGGAAGTCCATTAAGCATACCTGAGAAACAGACGTACACACTCTGTCAAAGGCAAAATCCTCTGAAACAAAAAGATGGAGAACTTCATACACATACTTACATCTTACACAGGTTACAAGGATTCCTGATTTTAAATCACTTGAACAACTTACCCAACAAAACCACTTGAGCAAATTTCCAATCATACTCTAACCTAGGATGCTTCCAGCACGTAAGGACAGGCATTCAAATAACTACTATTAAATTTTAAAGATGAACTGAAGAGAACCTGGTAAATAAGCAAGAGAATTAACCCCTACTTGTTCTTAAAAGACAGGCAGAAAGAAATCACTGCATACTCAAAAGATGTTGGAATGAGGTATTTTTAAAGACAAAAGATTAAGACATCTTGCCAGTCCTGCTCCAGGACTGCTTTCTTAGGCTTGAAGAGAGAACTCCCGTGAAACAAATCATGTTCCTTGTTTACAGAATTCATTAGTATCAAAATAATCCTAATCCCATGTCCTCTGCTAGTCAGAGCAGTGACAAAAAGGTAATTTCTCTCAAGACCCTCTGTTTCCTAAAGTACTTAAGGCTAGTGACAAACCTTTAACAAAAACCACAGACAGGACACTGTTTCATAATTATCCATCAATTCTCTCACATGTTCTTTAACTGCAAGGAGAACCATGTTTTCACTCTAAGTTTGTAAAATGGATCCTGGTCCATGACTGCAGCTTCTAGACAAATACTATCTATTCAGAGTATTAAAAACAGCTGCTGGAAAGGCATCATGCTGCGGCTTACAAAAGAAACTGTACAAATAAGATGGAACTAAATAAAAGAAATATGACATGGGCAGAAATCACAGCCTCAATCACAGAATGCCAGGACTAGCTCTAGGAAAGGACTTTATTTTAGCAGAACACTTATCAGACTACAGAAAGCATGGAAAAAACCAACAGTCTCCTAAATACAACACTAAGGACAACACACCCACCCACAACAGGTGAAATTCTAAATCTGTGTAAGTTGATGCCGTTGCTTTTACCATTCCCATCTTCCACTCTTTCTATGGCCTAGACTGACTGCAATTAAACCATTTCTGAGCATACGCATTTACTCATCAGGTTAAGACGTCCTACAGAGTAGTATAAACAAAGAGCACAAGTTCAATTTAAAAGAGAAAGAATGTAAAGGAAACAGGGTAAGACCACTTGTTTCTCAACTGCAGGAACAGGGATTTTAGGAACAAGGGTATAAAAGTTCCTCTTTGTACCTACCAGTGCAAAGAAATGCACTGGTCAAAAACATCCATTGCAAGCTCTTCCTAGTAGGATATACCAGTTCTCCAAAACTGGCACACTCAATATACTGTGTCATATAATGCAACAAACAGGAAACAACAAGGATAAGGAAGATATCAGTCAATCAAAGGCCACAACGGAGCTGGGAAACAGGTGCAACAGGAGCTGAGGAGTGACCACAGAATAGGAACACATAACATCATGGAAGGAGTTACATGAGTCAAGAATGAAGCTCCAGAATGGAGGCTTTTACCCACAGAACATGGGGCTTGAGTCTGACTTAGCTTATGGAAAGTAATCACAAAACCACCTCCACAAAAAGAGATAGCTAGGAAAGGTTAAAGAAGTCCAGGATGAACTGTGTATCAGACCAGACATTGCATATATTGGGTTTTGCCCAAAATGGAGTCAGGGAAAACAGCATTCAATTTCTCCTGATCATCTTGTTTTCCCTTGTAAATGAGAAAAAAGAAGTATCTGGCCATTCACCAACTGCCCTCCACCCTCATGTCCAATGACTACATTTCCTGTTATACTGTAAATGCTATGGAAGGGTGAGTCTGGTGACATTTTTGGCAGAAAAAAAATCTTTCGAATTTTTATTTACTCCCAATTACTTCTCAGGAGTAGATTTTTGTGCAATTCCTGATTTGGAAGACAAGGAAGGTATTTTAGGATTATCCTTAAGCCTTGTGATACTTGTGAGCTTTCCCTTGTGTTCAGTGTCCCTCACAGGTGACCACACACTGTTGCACTAAAGGAGCAATCGGGTCTTCCTGGCTGCAGCTATTCTGAGACATGGAGACACAAGGACTCCAGCCTGAGTCCAAAAGACCTTTGTGACAGAGGCTGGTGTAGCACACTCCAGAAGCATCTTCCTCTCCACCAGCCAACTCAGTGCCCATTGACCAGGGCTGGCAAAACATCCTTCAAGTTTTGCCACCTTTATTGCCTTTCCCAAGTCAAATCTCACTATATGCCCAGAATAGGGCTGTCACTTATTTTCTACAATCTGAAACTTCACCACCAGAGTTTTCACGTTTCTCTAGAGCTTCAACGAAATCCTTCATTGGAGTGGAAGTGGGGCAAAAGTCAGCTGTGCCATAAAGAACGAAGAGTTTAAAAATATTTTCAATATGCAGATGCCTGCCGAAAGCTCAGGAAAGAGCCCCCCCGGATACATTACAGCGATAAAAAAAGAGTTTGCTCGCTTCTAAATTTCCTGGAGTTTGCTTAATGTCAGCAGTCCCATTTAACAGCAGAAATGTAAAACCCTGTGACAGCTATTGAACCCCCGACCTCTGATAGGCAGTTACCAGCTTCAGGGGGACTGGTTTTGAAATCATTCAGTCGGTTAGCCTGCATCTTGTTACAGTCAGTGCAACTGATGCAATACTATGAACCTCTTTTTCCCCTGCACATTTTTAACTCTCTCCTGCCAGCAATTATTTTACTCATACAAGAATATAAACCAGGGCTGCTCTGCTTCTTGGGGAACATTTGGGGAACAAGGTTGCATCCAGTTTAGTTTGAACTAGTAAATATTTAGGAGAACAAGAAGATAGTTTTTATCTGAAACATGTTTTCATATAATTGAAACAGTGAAGCAGCAAGAAAGGACTGAAAAACAGCCTGCCATTTCCTTTGCTCCCTGTATTTTGGACTGCTTTTGACCCAGCGTGTGTGAGCATGCACACTCATTTGCTTGGTCTGCTCTTTTGCACCGTGACTTCATTGTAAAATTCAATTCATCTGTTCAAAGCAATGACTGAAACACTCTCCATAAAATCATGGCATTTTTCCACTTAAAGAAGTAAATAAATAAAAAAATTAACACTTCATTTGAAAGTTATTTTTAAACCTAGTTGGCCTGAAGCCAATTTTAGACAAAACTGAAACGGATTCTTCTTTTCCAAGAATTCAGTGCTTTCCTTTTCTAAAATACAGCAGCAAAAAAAAAAAGTTAAACCAGTGAATGCATGGTTTACTCTTCTTTCTACACCATTTTACACTCTTGACATACTAGTAGATTTTGCTTTTCAGCGTACTACTACGCAACAAACGCAGTTTTTGTTATGAGTCTGTACTTTTTCTAGTTTAGGAACTTAACTTGAACACAGACTTCAGCAATCCCAGAGCTGAACCACTTTCGGTTTGCGTTTGTCCGGGCACTTGCAGGGCATCACCACAGCCGGGAACTGGCTGACTCAGAGTTTATGTCTGGGGGGTGACTGAAGACCCTTCAGAAACTTGGTCAAATTTGAAAAAGAATGAATCAGAGCCTTATTACAATGCACAGAAAGATACATATGGCTTCTGGCACTATATCTGCATTTACATGTCAATAGCCAAGCATGAAATAGATGAACTGTGAGTGCTGTTGTTATATATGTAGGTAGAACGAGCATCACTAAGTTCCCATTTTCCAGGACCTTCTCAAGAGCCAGGAGGACATCTGGTCTTCTTAACGAAGTAGCTGATCTGGAATCTGGGCTTAGTAAAACTATTCCCCTCAAAGAAAAAATGAGGAAAAAAAAAAAAAAGAAAATGAAAAAAAAAGACAGACTTGAATCTAAGCAATTAATATGTCACCAAGAAGTATTTTAAGGAATAACAGGCAAACTGACCTGGCAGGGAGAGTATATTCCTCCTCCTTTCAAAGGGAATCCTATTTTCCCAAGAGAAAATTCAAACTAAGTTACACTAACTGAACTTATATTCAGTGAACGTTCACACACACGGTATTATCCATGACAAATTCACTGAGATGAGAAAAAGGGATTTATATACTTCAATCCTACCTGTTTTGTAACGGGTATCAGCAAGCACAGTAATGCAAAATAATTAAAAGGTAAGAGCTTTGTAGTCACATTATCCACAAAAAAGTAATTTAATCAGATTTTTATTTTCCAAGTTGAATTCCCTCAAGTCTGAGCTCAACATTAAAGTGTTTGATTCTTCAAATTAAGCAGAAATAATTGGCTAGCTTGGGCTTAAGGATGCAAAGAAAAAAGGTTATTTTTTAGTATTACGAAGTGTCACTTCTTTAGTATCTAGGGATTTTGAATCAAAATTTCATGAGGACACAGTAACTATCTCATCTTTTAACCTAACAGTGCTGGACGCATCCTGAAGATGGACTTCACAAGGATGTCACAGGTTTTGCTGTTGTTTTCAAACAGCAGGCTCTGGAGGGCTGGTTTGTGGGGACTTTTTTGGCTTTTTTTTTTTTTTTTTTAATGAGGGTGATGAAGATGCACAGTGGAGGAAGCAAATTCACAATGGGGATTAAGAGAGCCAGAAGCATTCAGTTCCTCTGTCATCGGTACCTGGACTGAAGGTACAATGCTCTGCAGTATTCCACCACTTTTCCTCTGTGCAAGGCTGAGGAGTGGAGTTCAGTTCTCATATTGGTAAGATGCTGCTTGCCAGCATGTGCTTGCTGAGTGAGATAGGTCTCCATTACTTCATTCTACAGGACCCTTTTACAGATTTTATCCAACAAAGCTTTTGAAGGTATATTTATCTTTAACTACGTGGAAAAAAACCTCATGTTAACGATTGTGCATCAATAAAAAGTAAAAATAAAATTATTAGTAGCCCACTGATGATTATAAACCCTCTTCAATTCCCTTCCTCCACATTTTCTTAGGAACTCATTACTCCAGTGTTTATTTTTATTTTTGTAAATCTAAGAATGCAAAACTAAAGGCAGAGGTATAAAAGCAACCACAATCTGGATGGGTGGGTACAGGATCTTCACATGTCTACATATGACATGATCCACAGTATAAATGCCACACTGGGCATTACTAGTAGGAGGTTTACAGCTCTACTAATAATCAATTTCATGCCACTAGGTGCAGAAACCTCAAGATGTTTGTGGGGTTTGAGCCCCTGCAGGCAGCTGCAGGTTAATTCTACCTGTCTAACTAGTGTAATGTAGCCTCCAGAATCCATCATGAATAACCTGTGTGAAAGAGAATGAGGAGACACAGACGAGGATACAAGAATCCTTTCAAGGAACGCTGTCCAAGAGAAAGACCAGGACATTTTTCTGGAAATTTCTTTTAGAGTTACCTCTGGATGATAGCCCAGGACAGAGGGAGAACACTTCTGAACCTACAGCAAGAATTGCCCTTTGCTCAGAGAGAAAGGAGAGCTAACAGCTCCACAAGTCTTCATATCTCACAGGTTTCTCCTGTATTTGCTCATATGTGTCCTCCCTTATGCCAGCAACTAATTCTATGTCAGATGCTACCGATCCTGACCTCCGTAGGGTACCACATAGGTCAGGACTCTGGAGAACAGAGCTGGTCCATGCGGCTCCTGAACTGCATGGACCTCCTGAACATGGAGGTCCATGAGCTCCTGAGAAGACTCTGTTTCTGCCAGCCCCAAGAGCTGTTTTGTGCCTCATCTATCCCCACTTCTCTTGACAGAGCATCTACAGTCTAATCTCTCGTCTATAGAGACCAGAACATCATCCACTGCAGCAGCAAAGTCTTAAGTCATTACTTCGTAAATAAACACTATAAACATTATTATGATGTAAAGTTCCTCTCCCCTTGCCATTAGTATACCAATTCTCTGAACCTGAGCTGGGCTACTCAGTCCCAGCTACTATGGAGACAATAGAACTCAAAACCTGGTTAAAAACACAAGAACTAAAGGCAGACAAAATTCCTCAACCTTCATAACACTTAAAACGCACCTGGACCTTTCCCAAATTCTTCAGACTCACTGTGAGATGGTATAGATAAAACTTCAGGGACTACTTTTTGTTGTTAAATGTCTTTTGGTGCTCCAGATACATAAATACATCTTCTTAGGGGTTAATATACCAAAACAAGAAGGGGGAGCGAGGGGGAGAGGGGAAGCAAAAAAGCTGTATAACTTCTTTCCATGGTATGACAAATTCTCTCTACATCATATTCCAAAGTGTGAAATGTGCACTTCCCATTCTTAAGCTCAGTAAAAATGGCATAAAAGAAGGACTAACCCTGGGAACTGGTTGATTATTAGTTTATCAGCTCAACATCAGCAAAACTGTCTTTTAATGTGCTTGCTTTTAAAAAAACCCTCTACCATGCATATTTCAGTTCCCTCTCTCCACACCCCACACCCTTCTGTTGCTGTCCAGCTGGAACACATCAAGGGTCTAGAAGCCAAGTCAAATGTTGACCCCACCCTCCTCCATCCATTTTAAGGCACCTTCAAAGCCAGTACGCTGATCCAGTTCAGCTTAGCCAACAACGCCAGCAAATCTGTTATTTAAGACTTTAGTGCTGGCTTTTTATAACTGCCCATTAATACAAGCTTTGATGTATGGTCAAAAAATCCAGCTGTAATGAGTTTCATCAGACTGTAGTAACCTTTCCTCAGAAGGTCTTTATTACTATACCTTCATAATATTTGGTCCCAATACTGTTTCATAGTATCATTCTTACTGAACTGCCTTAAAACTGCGACACTTAAAACATCTTGTTCCTCAAAATTAAAACAAAGAGCCATTAATAGTTTTCTAGAAGACACTTTTGTACCCACATTTTTAACAGGAGTTTGTTGTTACGAGCATCAGGCAATAGTTGTGTGAACCAGAAGATAAACTAATTGTCCTGACAAAAACCATGAGAGAAGATAAAAAAGGATTTTATAAAAGGACAAACAACTTACTTTGTTGCTCCCCTTTGCAGGATGCAGCAAGAAGAAAAGAGGGGGGAAAAGAAATGTTAGATACATTAATTTTACATGCATTCAGTCTAACTTGTACAATTCTGGAAATAGCTAAAACCAAATGAGGAACTGACTCAATGAACATTCCCTGAAACCTTTAGTTAGACAGCTTCCAGGGGAGCACAGGACATTTGCAAAGGATCAAAACCATTTGGCAAAGTTGTAAATTCACACTTTTTTTCAAAATTTCCTCTCTACACAAACATTCTGATTCCACTTTTGCTTCCATTAGTGTAAAACAGGAGCAGATCCTAGGAAGTCGGTGGACACTTACACAACGGAGAAGAAAATGAGGCCTGAAATGATCTAGGGGTGGGATGAAAGCCAGAGGGATTTTCGTGCACTGGTAATACTGAACTTCTAGTATGCAAAGCAAGCCACCAAACATGTCTGCTTAGTCTTGCATGACAGCCACTCCCTACGACGTGCCAATGAATAGAAAGTTTATGATCCAATGCCTTTTAAAAACCGAATATTGAACTTCTAGATTAGTAATAAAAATAAGGAGGAGATGGCATTAGGGAACAGAGGAAAGGAGTGGATGGTGCTAGCAAGGTAAACTGTGCAGACGACAAACATCTGCAATTTTTCTCTGAATTGTGAGTTTTGCCATGAGCTGGCATGAACAGTATATATTATACAGTGGGAAGTCAGACAAAATAAACACCAGCCTGCAGCTAAAAAATATAGTCTGAAGAGGTTAGTCACAAAGTTGTAGTCATTTTTTTTAGAAAGGAGGTTTTTTGGATGCATCAGCCCAAAATCCCAGCAGCAAAGTCAGCTGGTAAATGGATATTCCATTTCAAAGTGAATTGGCCACAGTGTGATTTATATCAAGCAAGCTGACTTGCACATGGGTTGAAAAAATAAAAACACTGATTCACTGCTACTCCAGTGGCTGTCAAAGCCCACGTCCTGACAGAAGCAAATATCCTGGGGGAAAGAGATGACTTGGCAAGCTGCAGAAGAATTCAGGGCTCATAGAGCAACACTGAGGAGCGATTAAAGATAGTTAACAAGACAGTGAATATATAAACATGAGCGTGCATCCCCGTGTGCTCAAGGCAGGCAAAATGAAGTGAAGAAATGGAGAAATGGTGATTTTGTTTGGGAAAAATAAAAATTAAAATGCAACAGCATTGGACTTAGCTTACAGGATTAAATCAGTAAAAGAGACTTCACATTAGCGTAAGTACTGAGCCCCATTTCCACTATACTCACACAATTTTAAGTAGCATTACTAAAAGAAAAAAAGAACAGAAAAAAAAAGATTTTTAGTTGAGGTATTTGCCCCTGGTGAGAATTCAGAACAAATCTCTAATTCAGTGACAAAGTTCTACTTTTCCTGTCACTGCAGAAGGAACGCAGCTAGGGACAACCGAGTTGAGTTTTACATCAATGTCCTTGTATGAAAGCAGCAGAACTGTTAATGAAAGCACACAGCTTAGCTTTCAAATTCCAGGCTGTGCATGCTGCTCTGGCAGTTACAGAAAGCAGGACAGCTTCACCATCGCAGTACTCCAGGTTTACAGCACTATTAATCTATTTTTCATTTCTAAGCAGCAATTTTTCTACTTCTGGTGCCAAAGTCTTAGATACTCAAAGTTCCCAGCTGTGACATGCACATGAAAAAGAGTGAGGAGGTCAGTCTGGGAAGGGGCTAGGGTACCTCTTTGCCTTTTTAACTCTGGGATCGCAAAGCTGTGGGGAAGCACTGAAGAAAATGCGAGTGGCTGCCATTTCCTGGTGGTCTCTCTGACAAAAAAACATGGTCTCTAAGTCTTTGAAGCAGAATGGAAGACTGTGTGTCTCTAAAACAATTTTATACTGTCAGAGGAGGGTGTGACACTGCGGAGTATGCACAGGATTTTAATGAAATGGGGATGATTTGTATTTAGGTTTCGGTGGAACTTCTAAGGTATTCTGGACCCTGGAGCTTTCATTCCTTAAATTCAAAACCATAACAGTAGACTTGTAGTGCACACTTGGACCTCTAGTCCTGTAGGAACAAACTGTTTGCAAGACTGGAGTAGGATCAGGCATCTTTCCTGAACAGCTTAATAGACTACCGGGTGAATTTCAAACTACAGGGGGTTGGAACAATAATATTCACTCTTTTTGTAATGTAAAGATAATTCCAGCTCAAAGAAGAATTGAATTTTTACTCCCTTCTACTTCTGTCTTTCAAGGAAGTCTCTCACCTTCTACCTAAGACTCCCCTGATAGACCAACTTTAAACAAAACCAAGAATTCTTTATAAATGTATTTTGAATATAAAATATTTTTAGGGGAAAGGGAGAGACAGGAAGACTGAAGAGGAGTTTAGAAACCAACTAATCCATCTTGTTTAAAAATAAAATAAAAGACACATGAATATGATAAACATGTCACAGACTGCAAGATTAAACCAGAGGCAGCAACAGGCTTTTCTGACACCATTATGAAAACCTGAACAAGGAAAATAAACCACAAAACAATACAGTATTTTGTCCCTAGTAATTAATTAGGCAACCTCTCGTAACTAATCCTTGTAATGTCTTAGGTAGGAAGTAACCTACTTTTGATGTCTTAGTTAGGAAGTAACCTACTGACACAGGCAACATACTGAAGAGTCACCAAGTTTTATATATTTTGTTAAGGAAAAGCCTCAGATACCTGGTAGGTTTTCTGCTAAATTTGTATTTGAAGTTTGTTTTTTTTTTTTTTTTTTTTAAATCATTATTGTTATCATCATCACTGTTTATTTCTATAATAATTGGAGAATCCAGCAGTTCAAGAAGTCTCTGATTTATCTGCTGATGGTAACCTTGAAACTTGGTATGAAGAGACAAAGCTGAGAGTTGTTTGTTAAATAGCAGCCAGAGAAGATACAGGCAAAATTATTCAGGAAGACACAGAGGTATCACAAGAGAAACAGGAAGAAGAGAAAGATGAAGACATAGAAGACAGCACAAGACGCTAGACTCAAGGGACCTGGCCTTCCAAAGGAAAACAAGCAGAGAGAAGAACAAATTCCAATAAAATCAAAGCACCATTTCTAAAACCAGATTTTCCACTGAAGCAATCTAATGGACCCACACACTTACTGAAGAAAGGTGCACCGTACATAACAAACTTTCAAAAGCTCAAATGACAGGTATTTTTGCTAGTCAGCCTCATTTCTGGACACACCTCCTCAATCACTCAGTTGATATTAAATATTAAAATAACTAAGTCCAAAAAGATATGAAGTGGTAGTTGGGCATAATCCATTTCCTGACTTTCTGTCTTCTATGTGAAATTAACAAAAGCTTTTATCCTGTTCAATTTGCTTCACATGACAATTAGCTGATTAAAACTTCCTTTGGAAAGGTTGAGCATGCATTTCATACACAAAAACCATGCAGTAAAACAGTAAAATAAATACACATGATTGCTTGAAATGCTTCTGTCAGGTCTGTAATACAGACCTTGAGTGAATAAACTCTTCAAAGCACATTTTACCTTAGAAGACATTAAAAGAAAGAACGAAGTTCCAGAAACCCCAAATGACTCAACTTTCACTACACAGATCGAACAAAAATCATTTGTGATTTTGGAAGATTAGGTCTGTTTAAGTTTATTGTTTTTTTTTTTTAATATTGAGGTTTGACTCACAAATTGATCTTGAAATATTTCAGAATTACCACAGAAGAGTACAATGAAAAAGCTAGCAAGTCTTGAGGTATCTGCAGACACTGTGTTTTCCCAGATGATACCACTGATCTTTCTGACTCAAACAGAGCAGCTACTAGAAAACTAGTGAGCTATTTCACTTACTGAGGATTTATCAGGATAGACACCGGCTCGTAGCAGAGATGCCTTCCAGCTATCCACCTCCTCTTGGGAGTCACAGGCTAGCTCAAGGAAACGGTAATCCTTGTAAACATTCCTAGAATAAAGAGCACCACATTGTAAAACTAGCATTTTACTACTCTGTATCATGCGCACAGCATTTTAAATTAAAAATCCTTTGGGGTCAGAAATTACTTGGTAATCATTTTAGACAACAGAGTTATGGGATAGGTACTTGTTTAATAATTACACGGAGTGTTTGAAAGTATCTTAGAATGCTAAAGCACAGCTCTGGAAATAATAATCATCTGAAAGCACCATGAAACTACTTCAAATCAATTTTCCAGCTTATGCCAAAATGGAGCACTTTTAGGAAAACAACACTGTAGTGATGCAGAGGACAAACACCTAAGACACGCCATCAAAACTGCATGTCTCATGACTGCTGCTGTAAGTAATAAATATCAAAACAATTAATGATACAACTTTGCTTATGTTAAATCCTTTCAGTGCATTATATACTTTTTTTTTTCTTTTTAAACATCAGTAAAGGCGACAGAAAACAATGATAATCAGGTATTTCAAACAAACCACACAACCTCTGATGTCTGCCTTCATAGTAAAAAAAATTAGGACGCATTTGAACACCTCTTGCAGGTAATACACATATTTAGATAAATATAGGGAATCACTTAATGGAAGAAAAGAGAAAGGAGGAAAAGTACTTATGCAGGAAGGTGGTACTTGTAAACTCTCCAATAAACAGATTTTCCCCTTACGGTTTAGCCATTAGTTTCTGAATTCAAATTCTATATACAGACCAGATCACTGTAAATTTGTCAGCCAACAGTCTTTTTAGGAAAGGCCACAAGCTTAACTGACGAAAGTTAGGAAACCACATTTTGCTAGATCTTAACATTTACACAGGAATCAATCTTCCATCACAACCAGACTGTTCTCATTCCTTAGCAAGCCAAGTAGAAGGCAGAGTAGGAGTAGGGAGGGGGGCTGATGGAGATTTCTTCACTTTCAAAGACAGCAATGACAAGGGGTCCTTTGGTTTCATTGTGCAACCCCAGAGGTAACTTCTGCCACGTATTTTCAGGGGTCAAAAAATGGTAATACACTATAAAACCAGGAAGTAAAGCTATTATTATCATTGCCTAGACAAATTTCTTTAGCATTCAGGGACTGTTGGGATTGCACTGTCGCACTGCCAGAATACAACTGACTTGATGTAATTTCTACTCACAGAAGTGCATCTCCCCTACCAACGATGTCACCAGACATCTCCTAGCCTTGCTTTTTAGGGGTAGTCTCAGGAAGCATATAGAAAACAGGTAGAAAAACTGTAATTGAACAGTAACCATTCGTGACAAGCATGAAGCAGCCATGACATTAATCATTAAATTATCAGCCATGAAACCATAGTATGACAACAACAGTATATCCACCTCTGACCAGAGGGAAATCAGGTATTTTTAGCAGGCTTATAGATCACATTCAAAACCAAAAATGATAAAGGACATAGTCAGATTTCCTGAAGTCAGTGACATAATTCTCACCCATTTCATTTTTTCTGAGCAGCCGGGCATGCATGTTCAGTACCAGGCCTGCACTACTCCTTGCAAGCATGTGGATCAGAGATACCACTATAGTGTGCATCAGTGCTGCTCGAGGCAGCACACCTATGCTTCCTTCCAAGAGAAACCAGCCTGCAAGCGAACAAAGATACACTAAAGGGTTTGGTCCCGTAGTTTAGGCAAAGGCACTGACCAAATGAATGACTGAAAGCTCTATGGGTTTTTTTACTTGATTAGAAATTTAAAATTAAGACCTTTTCTTCCCTGAATTCAAATGCACTAATCCTGCCTTAAAGCAAAGAATAGCCTGACTGACCTCCTCAGATGCTGTTACTTTAAGCTGACAAAAACACACTTGAATTTTACTGAATTTGCAATATTGTAGAACTCTGAGTAAAAATTTTCAAAAATAGTTACAAAAATAAGCCAATAAAAATAAAAAGGGAAGCAAAATGAAAGTGCCAGAGGAAAAAAAAAAAGCTTCAATTTATTGTTAGGAGGAACTTCTAATGAGATAATTTTTTTAGCTATTTTAACTAAGCAGCTAAAACTTTGAAGAAAGAGGAATCTGAAATGATAAAAGGGTACTCTCAGAAAAGGTGACTAACAATAGAGCAAATAAAGGCTGTAAAACATAGCAATAGGGAAGTACCAAAAATACATATCTACAAGAGTAAAACAACACGACACTCTCTTGTGAAAACATTTTTTCAGGACTGACATGTTATACATTAAACTTTTTGGCATTTTGTGACTTGGTACATCAAGTTTACTTGTACAAGAAGGGCTTTTTGCCATCTGCTTTGAACACACAGGAGTTCATTGTCCTGCATTCCTGTCTCTGTTATCAGGACTTTTCCTAGGTCTAGGGACAGCTTATAGCTAAGCACCTGACATCTCCAGCTTTCCAAGGCCCCCCTCCCTGTAGTATCTCAGAGCTCCACCATTTTAGTGTAGGAATCTTATCCCACCACCACAAATGACGTAAGTTTCAGAATAAGTGAGGAACTGAAGGACATATATAATGAGCCTGTACTTGTAGGAAGCTTACAGTAGGCTAGGTAAATGAATGCTTGCCTTACTAAATCAGCTGCCTTGCTACTAGACTTCGTCTGCCTTTCTTCCAGAAGGACTGACAGGCATAGGAACTTTACAAAGGAAAAAGCCAAAGTAATTTCTGAAAAGAGTGTGTCCCTTTTCTGTTACTAGTGGAATCTTACAAAAACACGTTAACATGTTTTACTCATTAGGAATCCACTGGCGTCTCATGGAAAGCTGTAAAAATGTTCTTGAAAACAATTCAGATTTTCTGGTTTGTTCTCTCTTCCACTTTTTAAAAATTCTGAAGATATCAGCATAAAAACAGTTACTACTCAATCCTCACCTACTTACCCCATATGGAATACAGTGAGATCATGTTCTCATTGTCATCTTTATGGCAGCTAAATGGGATATTATGCATCAAAGAGAATGATATAACGCAGGATACCCGGAAGCAAAAAGATGAACTCTGAACAATACAGATCTTGTTGATATTCAGGCATCTTTAACACTAAGGGACTGTAGAAACTAAACAGTTACAATAAATGGGAACATACCTAAAACACAATTTGCATGCAACATTTCTCTTGAATATTTAACATTTTTGAAATGTGAACATATGAACAGGTAAGCAGTACATAAAGTTATATGCATATACCACATCTACCTATGCTGATTCCTCCTTGTAGGGTCTTGTAACTGTAACTTAATATCCTGCATAGAACATGAAAATGTATCTATAGTGCCATTACTGGAAATTAACATAATACTTTCTTCCAGAGTGAAAAATATGAAAGGTTACCATTTATTACCTGCAGATTGTATTATATTCTAGATAAATAAACCTCAAGAACTGTATTCCAGAGGAAAAAAAAAAAAAAAAACAAAAAAAACCCCACAACATACTTGTTAATGAAGATGAACAGACAATTGGACTAAAAGCGTCTTTTCTAACTTCAGATTGGTACCACACTCAGGACACACCTTCTCTATGCCAGGCCCATTATTTGAAAGTCCAGCAGACACCCAGCTGTAAACTTGCTTACCTTACAACCTCTTCACTTTACTATTACCTTTGTTTCCAACATACCATATTCCTTTCCTCCATATATTTCAGGTCCTAAAGTGAACTTTCTAATCCAGAAATGAGCATTAAATAGGTGTTTCTTTAAGCCCCCCATCATAGAAGAATCCTAACTTGAAAATGCAGGAATGGAGTAAGGTATTTGAAAGTGTACAAGAGGAAACAGAGAAGCACCAGGTAAGTATGAAGGCTAAGCCCAGCTGTGAGTTACTGAGAATCCTATCCCACTAGACTTGAAGCCTGGGCTGTCAACATTGCATTGAGAAGGCTTGATTGCCTGTAAAACAGCAGAATTAAACAATCCAGGACCAACAGGTGAATAACACACAACTGAAGGTCACAGAGAGAGGACTTTCTAGTTGCCTGCTACAGTGGAAGCAATACCAGTAGGCTTCCCTCTAGAGCAGCTGCATATCAAAACTGCTTGCTATCTGAACAAATATAACTGCTAGGCCTCAGTATGCATACTGAGTATGCATACTGAGTAACTTTTGCATTTTTTTAATACTAAGATAGGGTTAAATATTTATCTCCAACAAACCTGGAAAGATTTTAAGTGCAACTCCTGTAGACACATTACAAACCCAGTTAATATACATGCATATATATTAATGCATATCCACAAATTAACCATAGCTGTAGACAGTTTTTAGAGTGAGTTGGAAGTGGAACATTTCAGTAGAAAATTTTGTACTGTATATGCATGTCATTTTTTTATATATAGAGAAAATGCAAACCAAGATTAAACGAAGATGTATTTATTCTTGCCAACATGGGAGGAGACAGAGCAGCAATTACAGAGCAAGAATAGTAGTAAAACTTTTAGAATTATGCCTATAAGCTACTTTAATACTCCCAAGAACACAAAACCACATTTAACTTCAGCAGTTGCACTGAAACAAGCTACTCACAGACTGAAAGAGGAAGCAATCTTCAGGGATTTCAAACAACTCTGCATATGATCTCAAATAATTTTTGGTAAACATTTGGTCTTCTTATTAGGATGCAAGCAAATTTAAATGAACATTAGGAATCTAGAACCAAATGCAGATGAGCCCAATTTTATTACATCATAAACAAACAGTATCAATTCTCGGATATTTTATTTAATTGCTATTAGTGGGAGGTGTCCCTGCCCATGGCAGGAGGAGTGGAACTAGGTGATCTTAAGGTCTTTTCCAACCCTAACTTATCCACTTCTAGTGATCCATGTCGGTGCTAGCGATATAGACAGCAGTAGCCTGGAGAACATAAGGAAGGACTAGAGAGCTCTGGGAAAGGTGGTTAGGGGCTCTGGAGCACAGACTGTCTTTTCATCAGTTCTCCTGGATACAGGGCAGGACCTTAAAAAGGCTAGAAGGATTGGCCAGGTTAATAAATGGTTAGAAGGGTGGTGCTGCAGTCAGCGGTTTGGGTACCTTTAACATGGGACTCAATTTAGTAAGCCGGGTCTCCTGCGGGCTGGTGGAGCTGGTCTGACAAAGAAAGGGAAAAGGGGATATGGTAGGAGGCTTGACAGAATGGTCAAGGATGCTTTAAACTACATGTGTTGGGGGAGGAGGGTATTGTTCCATCCTAACACACCCAGTCACTTGCCAGCACTTATAGTAAACATTCGGAGCAGTGTAGAGACACTCCAGCTGCTCCAGTCAATGAGCTGGCTTCAACTGGAACTCGGCTTAAATGCCTCTATACAAACGCCCGTAGCATGGAGGACAAACGAGGAATTGGAAATGCGTGCACATCTATGGGGGTATGATATCACAGGTATCACAGAGACATGGTGGGATGGCTCCTAGGACTGACATGTTGGAATGGAAGGTTACAGGCCCTTTGGGAAAGACAGGCCTGGTAGGCAGGGAGGGGGAGTTGCTGTTTATGTTAGGGATAGGCTGGAGAGTATGGAACTCTGTCTGGGGACAGGTGATCAGTCAACAGAGAGTTTGTAGGTCAGGGTTAAAGGGAGAACAACAATGGGAGATATTATTGTGGAGATCTGTTACAGACCGCCTGACCAAGAGGACTCTGTGGATGAAGAGCTCTACAGACAGATAGCCTCACACTTGCAGACCCTCGTTCTCATGGGAGATTTCAACCACCCTGATATCTGTCGGAGGAACAACACGGCCCGGCACAAGCAATCGGAAAGTTCCTCAATTATGTGGAAGACAACTTCCTTCTGCAAGTAATAGAGGAGCCGACAAGGAGAGGTGCCATGCTTGACCTCGTGTTCACCAACAGGGAAGGGCTGGTTGGAAATGTGACACTCCATGGCAGCCGTGGTTGAGACGGTTGAATTCGAGATCCTCAGGACAGTGAGAAGGGCGTGCAGCAAGCTCACTGCCCTGGACTTCAGCAGAGCAGACTTTGGCCTCTTCAGGAACCTCCTCTGTAAGGTTCCATGAGATATAGCCGTAGAGGGCAGGGGGGCCCAAGACTGTCGGTTGATATTCCAGGACCACCTCCTGCAAGCTCAGGAGCGATACATCCCTACAAGAAGGAAGTGCAGCAGGAGGGCCAGGAGACCTCCATGGATGGATAAGGAGCTGCTGAGGAAAATTTGAAGGAAAAAAGAGACTTATAAAAGGTGGAAGCAAGGACAGGTGGCCTGGGGAGAATAAAGGGATGTTTCCAGGAAGCTAGGGACCACATTAGGAAAGCTAAGGCACAATTAGAATTAAACTTGTCTAGGGATGTTAAGGATAACAGGAAGGGTTTCTATAGGTACATTGCAAATAAAAGACAGACTAGGGACAACATGGGCCCTCTTCAGAATCTTTTGGGAGAACTGGCTACCCTGGATTTGGAGAAAGTGAGGTTCTTAATGACTTCTTTGCCTCAGCCTTCCCTGGAAAACTTTCTGATCATACCACTCAAGTCATGGAAGGCAGACGCAGGGACAGTGAGAATGAAGACCTTAGGCCCACTGTAGGAGAGGAGCTGGTTCGAGACCATCTTAGGAACCTGAACGTACATAAGTCCATGGGACCTGATGAAATCCATCCGCAGGTCCTGAAGGAGCTGGCAAATGAAGTTGCTAAGCCACTGTCCAT
>JASSUY010033226.1:0-52761 GCA_032466535.1 Forpus xanthops
CCTCCCGCCATCGATGACCGTTCCCGCGCCATTTGGCGCCGGGAGGGAGAGAGCACGGGCTGAGTGGTTTGTGGCCGTTTTTTGTAACAGTTTTAAAAGCAGATGATGAGGAAGCGCGGGTCGTTTCCTGCCCGCGCTGTTCCCTGGGAGCCAACGCGTTCGCAGGTGAGCTGGTTTCTGCACACGCTCCAGCACCTGTGTTTCTTGCAGTGAGGGGTCCGAACCTGAACACAGTGCTCGAGATGGAGCGTCACCAGTGCTGAGCAGAGGATGAGCTCTCCCAAATGCTGCTGTCCGCACTGTGCCTTGTACAATCCAGGCTGCTCTTCACCTGCTTAGCCACCTGCAAACCGCTGTTCTATTCAGCTGCCTGTCAGCCAACACCCCTAGGCCCTTTTATGCCAGACATCTTACCAGCCGCTCTTCCCCAAGCCTGCAGTGGTGCACGCGGCCGATGTGACCCATGTGTTCATCACAGAGTGAGAAGGGACTGGGCAGAAACTGGGATCATCTCTCACGGTGCGGAAACCGCGGGGGGGACGGCAGCGGAAGTCGCTGCGCGCGGCTCCCCGTGAGCTGCGCAACCCGGGGCGGAGCCGGTGCCGCCCCTGGCTAAGGGCGCGCGTCTGATTGGTCGTCTACGGCAGACGATACAAATGAGGAACCGGGACCCGATTTCCGCCACGCGCGGCACTGCCGGGGGTCCCGGGGCGGGCCCGGGACGCGGTTCCGCGGGGCGGGCAGGGGGAGCGGGTCGGCGGGTCGGTGGCGGCTCCCGCGCCGGTCGGTCGGTGTGCGGTGTCCATGTGCTCGAGGGCGGTGCGCGGCGGTGGGGCTGTGCGCGCGGCGGCAGTGGGGTTAAGACTATACTTTCAGGGATCATTTCTGTAGTTGGTCACTGGAGGAGAGTGATCGCACCTGAACGGCGTCACAAGCCACGAGGAGGAGCAAGGTGCTGTCTCCTGAGCGCGAGGCGGGCGGGCGGCGCTGCGTGCGCAGGGGCCTCCCGCCATCGATGACCGTTCCCGCGCCATTTGGCGCCGGGAGGGAGAGAGCACGGGCTGAGTGGTTTGTGGCCGTTTTTTAAGCAGTGCTAAAATCAGACGGAAGCGCGGCCTTGTACGTTTTGCTGTGAGCTCACCGTGGAGCTGTTTTCCCTGCTCCATATCCTTCTGGGTGCCTCATGTTCTGTTTTAATGTGCAGTGGAGCTTGGTATTTGGAGAAAGTTGGTCGGAGTAGCAAAATACTCATCTATTACTGCTTTACAAGGATTTACCATTTTATTAATGCAGTCCTCCATTGTTGTCTCTGCTCATCCCTGTTATTACATTGTCTCAGCTATTTATACATGCTGCTTTTGATAACATTGGAGGAGCAGTACATGGTATGTAGAGAAGGTCACGGGGACCATCTAGTCCAAATGCCCTGCAGTAAGCAGGGATATCTTCAGTTAGGTTGCTCAGAGCCACATCCAGCCTGGCACTGAAGGTACTGTTAATGTTTTCACATTTCCAGTATCTCAAATGGAATGTGGCCATTAGTGTCAGTGATAATGAAACATTTCCTGTTATTGGGGAAATAACACAAGCATTTGCCTCCTAATCTTTTATTTCCTTGTAGGTGTTTTTGTTGATGCTGTAAATTCCATGGGCCAAACTTCTCTCTTCACTGCTGCATTGCTAGGTCTTGATAAAATAGTGGATATGCTGCTGGATTATGGCTCTGATGCTAATCAGTTAAGTATATTTTTTTTTCTTAAATTTAAATTAATCTTTATTATTTTAGTGCATTTAGTAATGTAGTAAACAATATTTACTGCATGTAAGTGAAGAATTGCTTAAGATACATGTTGGTATTTTAGCTAAAGATCCTCAGAGGTAGGTAGGTGCATAATTTTCCTCATTTCATTGTGTATCTTATTGTTTGGGAGTACAGAAGTATTCCAGGCATGCAGCTGTTTTCCCAAGAAGCACAACTGGCTGAGTGTAGGAGGGGTAGCTTGAAACATTTCTACTTTAATGTTTCCCAGTCGCTGTTACGATGGAAGCACCCCAGTCCATGCAGCTGCGTTTTCAGGAAATCAGTGGATTCTTAGCAGGTTATTGGATGAAGGAGGTGATTTGAGAGCACATGATAAGAATGGGAAAAAACCTCAGTGCTGGGCTATGTCAGCTGATAAAGAAACCAGTGATCAGGTATGTGTGTGTAATGTTTTGAATATGTGCTAGATATGTGCTCACATCTTCATCTTAAAGTGACGAATCTCCATCATTTTATGGAGCAGTTCTTGACCTTTGCATGTTAGATAATTAAATATTTAAAATTGCTTTTCCACATCAGTAATGGTATTTTGAATTCCTCATGACTCAGATTTAACTAAGGTTTTGCTCAGGTACAGAAGCATGTCTGTCCTTTACTTGTTAAGACCTTTATGTGTAAGTGTGCAATAAGGAGAATGACAGGGTCTTGTTTTGTACCCCTGATATAGGTAGTTTTTTGGTATGTATGTGCAATTCAGGAGTAAATCTGAAATAATTTTCAGGTGTATCTGAGTCTGTGTATGAACAGTGTCAGCAAATGTGTCAGTTGTGCAAAGTGTGATATTGAATTAAAACTCACAAGATTCCTCTTAAAAAGATATTGCAAATTTCAGTGTGTGGATGTCTTGAAAGTTAATCATTTAGTGCTGAAGTAAGCTTTCTCTTACATTGTCATGTAGTTGATTTTCTTCAAGTTTTTCTGTGTGTTTCTTGAAAGGCTTATTGACAATACTGCAACTAACCAGTTAATTTTTCAGCAGTCACAATCTTAATTTGAAATGGTTTGTCTTGCAGTTCTGAAATAATTTTATGTTGTTGTTTTTCCCTCCCTCTCCTCTCTAGATGTTGAAGTTTATACAGCGTTGCACGTCGCACATGCAGGCTGCTGTTCAAAATTTCCCCGCTGATCTACTCAGGAAGGCTGGCTCCTCAAAAGCCCTGATCTACAGTCCATCTCGGTTTAGTAGCTTTGTTCACGGGTAAGAACATATTCTTCAGTACTGAGGGACTGAGCTACAAGCACTCTTACTTCCATATTCTGCGATGTTAAAATGAACATGTTCGTATTTCTTTTTGACAATATACAATTTAAAACCGGTATGTGTAAGGAATGATGGTCCTTTTTATTTCTGTTATGAGAGCTCCAATTAGAAACTTGATAGATGTAAATGTCTATAAGGGCTACTCTGAAGTCAGCAGTATGAAGTACTGGATTTTAGTAGTATTAAAATGGAGGTAACATGAAGTAGTTTATAGTTGTGGGTGTGTACTTCCAACCTTTTCAAGAGCTTTTATGTCATAGAATCATAGAATAGTTAGGGTTGGAAAGGACCTTAAGCTCATCCAGTTCCAAACCCCCTGCTATGGGCAGGGACACCTCCCACTAAACCATGCCACCCGGCCTTGAACACCACCAGCGATGGAGCATTCACAGCTTCCCTGGGCATTTATAGGAAGAATGCATATTTATGAACAAAAAGCCATCCAAAATTCTTACGTGTGTATTACGGTCTGTCTTGCTTTAAACAAATACATATTATAACAGTGTATCTAAAAAATTTTAATGAGTTGTGCAATAATTTAGAATTTCAGCATCTGCATCACACTTTGTGTGTGGACCACTCAAATAAACTATTTGAAATATACGGCTGTGGCAGAATTCCTGCTTTTTTCTCTTGATTTTGCTCAAAACCTTGGCATATCAGTTACTCTTTTTGCCTTTTATTTTTTTTTTTGATGCTTAGAAGAGTTGACAGTCCTCTGGGCAGATTTCTAAAAGTTGGAGCTAATACAGCCAAGAACATTTACAGCTTTGGATTTGGGAAGGTAAGATACTCTGCGTAATGGCTTTCTAATGATACAGTTTTTCAGTCACATATTTTTCACAGTAATTACCCCACCCGTTTTTTTTTTTTCTTAATTTTTAGTGAGTTCTTATTTTTACTGAAATCGTGGGGAAAACCTGTGGAGAGGGCAAATATTGAGTCTGTCAGTCATTTGTATCAGAGGAAGCTGTTTCAGAACAGGCAAAAAACCCTCTCCTGTTTAAATGTCACCTGTGGGAGTTCTTAACAACTGTTTCTGTTTTCCTTATTTCAGCTTTGCTAGAAAGTTTGGCTTTTGACATGGATACTTTAACATTCCATTTTGATGCTTTGGCTGATGCTCCCATTGCACTTGGGGTTTTAGTGAGCTTGTGGCACATGTGATGGATCTTGGGAAGTTCCTTTTAGTTATGGTCTCGTGGTGTTTCAGTTTTATCTTGCAGGTAACGGGCATCTTGAGTACTTGGCATCTCTCCTTATTATTGGGGAAAAAGACCTGGTTCAGGCAGATGATGAGCCAGCATTTTCTTACCATGTTGGTCCATACATGATCATGACAAAGTAAGTGGAATCAAAGAGTTTAGCCCTTAGTGTGTATTGGTATCTATTAAGCAGCAAGTTGTACCACGTGCTTTGTTTGGAGAGTTTTCCTGTTCTGTTCTGTATTCACCTACTGCTTTCTGTTTGCAACTTTTTTTTTTTTGCAGTGCACTGATTAATATCTTCTTTAGACTCCCTCAGCATCTGTAGATTGCTCTGGTTCTTTCCAACCATATTAACCCAATTATCATTCACTGATAGCAGTGTTTCAGTACTGATTCCTTTTGTGGTGGGAAATGGGTTGCTGGGGTTGCACAGATTGTGTTGTTCAGTGTTGAGTCCTTATAATTGTTGGATCAAACCTTGGGCCTCTGCATATGCATATCTGCAGCCTACCTGCTCAAGCTTGTGGTGAAATGAGAGTTGAAATGCAGACTGAGTCTTCTTGGTTTTTAATCTTTTGTATTGTGTAGCAAATAGTTGTGCCTCAGAGTCATCCAGAGAACTGACAAATTGGTGATTTAATCTTCCCAAAGCTCTGGCTTATATTGCAGTGGCCTGATGGCCTTTAAGGGAGGGAGTTTTAAAGTGACCTTGTTCTTTGAGTCATGGAAAGGTAGTGTCTTTGGACAGCAAACCTGGCCTGTTACATCCAGTCCTTAACTGGATGTGAATTTATTGTCAGTTTGAAAAAGTATATGCCATAGCTGGGGTCATCAGAGTGATGTTACTAACAAAAGGAGGCAGAACTAGGGCTTTTCATAATCATTTGTAAGTAATCCTGTAACTAGGAAAAATTACTGCAGAAAGCATCTCATAGAAATTCCTTTTCTTCTTATAGCTTAATGTGGGGAGGCAGCAGAGTTACAGTGAAGGAACTTGGCTTAGAGCCCCATCAGAACTGCAGTCAGCTGTGCTTTGCCGATCTTCTTGTTGCAGAGCAAGAGCACAGCAGGTAAGAGAGAATGTACAATAGCCACAAGTGCTCCTGGGGTTTGGGTGTCTCCAGCAACGTGTGGAAATGTGATTAACCTCAGGAGGACTGTCAGGCTGTGGTTGTCCTTGCTCTCCAAATGAGAAATACAGGTCTCTCTCTTCTCCTGTCTATTCCCATTCCATTTGCTCCCCAGTGGATAATAGAGAGGATGGTGATACTCTCTTCTCATATGTCTGGTTGAATGCTTTATTGCGCTTTCTTTGGATGGCTTATTTATAGATTCTTCTAATTGTGGCAGTAAGCATTGTTTCCTAAATGCCTCCTAATATATGGTTCTTTTAAAACTTTGTGTATTTAAATGAAAAGTTAGAAGTATTCATGTTGTGTTGATTCAAAACAGCTAGAAAGCTCTTTTAATCTCAGATTTGCCTTACTTTTTTTTTTCTTCCTCCCTCTCCCTTTGCAGTAAACTCAGACATCCTCATTTACTACAGTTGATGGCTGTTTGTCTGTCTAGTGACTTGGAGAAAACCCGTTTGGTATATGAAAGAGTTAACTTTGGTTCTCTGTACAGTATCCTTCATGAAAGGGTAATTGGAGTACTTGTTTTTTAAACAGTAATTAATTGAGAAGAAGAAGCTTAGTAACTACATCTGCCATCTTTACTCTAAGAATAAGAAGACAAGATTACTAGTCTGTATATCCAGGTTTCTGCTTCTTTGCACAGTACCATGTACTCTGTAACCTGGTAAAATTTGCAATTGCAAAGAGTTCACTTAGTGTTTAGGTGCAGTTGTGCTGATATTCTTGTTTGGTGTCTGTCAGCCTTAACATGGCTGAGCTTTTAATTTTCTGCATGTCATTGTAGACTGCAAACGTGGCAAAACCAGCTTTTGCTATTGAATATTTGCGAGTAATACATTGCAAAATGCCTGTGTGTAAAAGCGAAGGTTTGAACTCAGTTGTGCTTTTTTTCTAATCAACCGGTTTGTGTTTTATTTTTAATATTAATATAGTACTTTGGGGTTTTATTCCAGCGTACAGAATTCCCAGTACTGCACATGGAGATAATTTTGCACGTGCTGCTTCAAATTACTGATGCTTTGCGTTTTCTACACTCTCATGGATTTATCCACCGTTCAGTTACCTCGTATGCAATTCAGATTGTTTCTTCTGGTGAGGCAAAGCTGTGCAACTTGGAATACATGATAGAGAGGTAAAGAGCATCATCACTGTTTCTCTGACAGCATCAAGCATGAGTAAATTTAGTATGCAATACTGCTGAAGTGCTCCTGTTAATGACTAGGGAGTCCTGCCTCTGGGTCAGGCAACAGAGTTACAGGAGTAAATTATTACTGCTCAGGTACAAGCAGTACAGCAAGCTTCAGAGGGACTTAGTTTCTGTGTTGTATCTGAAAATAGAAACTAGGAAGAGAAGCAGATCTTTACTGCAGTATAAAAATACTGTCATAGAGAAATAGAACCTAAACTTGCTGACCAGAGATTCCATTTTGAATTATTAATTCTGCTGCTGGGCTGGGAATTTAAGTGTCCTTTTGTTATTCTCAAGTTGTGTTTATGGAGACTTACCTAAATGTTTGAGGATTCCACACCTCATGGAACAGGTAGCAATTAAATGCCACTGGTGGCAAACAAAGTATGTCTTTTATGAGGGGCACCATTTCATCTTGGTTGTTTATTACTTATGTACATTTTTCTTCTTTCTTGTAATGCAATATGATTAGAAAGGATGTTAAGTGGCTGGTTAGACTGTAAAGAAAGAATAAAATTGATAATAAACAAAAATTTACTGATGGTAATGTCCTGAATGGAGCAAAGATACTTTCTAACCTCCTTGCAAACTCAGTTTAGTAATAAATCTTGTCAATTTCTTGTCTAGTTCATATGCAGCTTACTGTGAAATTACAACAAAACCCCCTGTAGTTAAGCATGAGGAGGAAATTACCTTCTAGACATTGCAAAATAAACATTGACAGGCCAGCTGATACCTTCTTATGTTTTGTCCACAGTTGGACAATGCTGTTCAGAGCTAAAGGGTTGCTTGCAAAATCCCCATTGGGAAAGTTTTGGCTTTCTCTGATATCTTTTTGAGTGTAAATTTGTTAAAGCAGATGTTACTTTCACCAGAAAGTCTTTGCTGCAGTGTGCCAGAATACATTTTATTGATGTGAAAATACTACATGTTTTATTTGAGGGTACACTCTGGACCTTTAATGTATTTAAACTAAAAGCAGACACAACAAATTCAGGTGTTTGAATTCCAAAATCCAGAATTCAGATATACCTTCTCATTGAGTGTATCGTGCATCTCAATTTACAACTTTTTTCCCTTTGTACAGCAAAGATGGTGGAGAACACAGTGATCTGACACGTATTCCTGTCCCAGTGCAGCTGTATAAGTGGTGCTCTCCTGAAGTAATCCTTGAAAAAGTTGTCACAGTCAAATCGGATATTTATAGCTTCTGCGCAGTAGTGCAGGAGGCCTTGACAGGTATATTTGCAGGTTTAGACTTCTGTCACTTGGATAACCCACCAATTGTTTTCAGTGCAGTCTGTCTGCTCCTAATGTCTGTTTAATTCCTTTGTGTGACTGGATAAAACCTTGCTGCGATGGCTTGTATAGAGTTAACTGGAAAAGGAACCCTCCAGACAACCCCCCAAATACTAGTAAGCCAGTAGTTGTAAACTAGAGAATGTGCAGATAATGCTTCAGAATCTGATTCTTTTTACCTCTTTTTCCGTTATTTTCATGAACCCCGATATACAGCTTTGGACATGAAGTCTGTATTTATGTCTTGCAGAGACGCCCCCCTGGAAGGGTTATGAAGACTCAGTTATTAAGCAGCTCATAATTTCGGGACAGCAGTTAGAAGCAGATGTTAGACTTCCTGTGCCTTATTATGATATTGTAAAGTCAGGGCTGGAACCTAAACAGAAGAACCGCTCCATGAATATTCAGGATATTCAGTATATACTGAAAAATGACTTAAAGGTGACTTCCAGGGTTCTAGCCTTTCATGTATTTAAACCAGCAATTTTGTGTCCATTCAGATTCAAGTTGTTCTGCTTAAATCTAGGTGGGAGACAATGCAAACAATCCTTTACTGATTGTGGAGGCAGAACACCTTCAAAGAGAAGGTAGAGATATTGAACTGTCAAATGTAGTTATCTTTTATTCTGCTTTTGTATTACAGGATTTACTCAAATCTCAGACTGGTCATGCTGATGAAATGCCAAAAGCACAGAGACACATTGGTTTTGCAGATGTGAACATCTGCTTGGTATCAGCTTTTAGCAGCCAGAAGAAAACCCAGGTATTTCAGGGAAAAGAGATAACCAAGGCTGGTGAGTTTCTTCTAGAAGATGTTGAGTGTCCTTTACTAAGCATGTTCCTTGTTCCATAAAGATCTTATATAAATAATTAAAATTTGAGCACTTACAGATTTTATGATATAGTTTGGAAATTGAAAGTAGTTAGCTTTGTGTTCTGGCTGCCACCCTAACTGTAAACTCAAGATTAAATCTGGTTAATGTTTGAAGTTTAGGCATGTTTTCAGCAGAGGTGTTAAATGCTGTTCATGTAATCTACAAGGGACCTGAATTCCTTATTGTACAAAAATTCTGTGTTTGGACATCTGGAGAAATGGCTTCACATCTAAAATCTCTTTTTTTTTTTTTTTTTTTTTTTTTTTTTAATATATTTTTGTCACAGACAGCTCTACTTCCCCATTATACTCTGTTTTTCCTGAGGAGAAAAGTGCTTTAGTGCCCCAAGAGGCATCAACCAGCCTACAGGCAGTTGCACAGAATGAAAATCAGGATGTGGCTTCTGAACTTGAGATGACCCCAAGCCTCAGTGATGTGGATGACAGCCTCTGTAGCTTTGAAATCAATGAAATCTTTGCCAGTTTCCCAGAACTTCACAAAGACTTCCTGGAAGAAGGAGCTGGATTAGATCAAACTCTAAAGGACAAAAAAAGGCAGCAAAAGGAAGAAAATAAGGCTAGCTTCAAAGAAGAAGATAAGGCTATCTTCAAAGACCTGTCTGCATCCACTGGAGTGCACTGTGAGGAAAAGCCAGTTTATGAGGAAGACAGCTTTTCAGAATTGGATACAGAGTACTCTACAGAAACGCAGGAGAGCGTGAGTGAGGCCTCTGACCTGGCACAAGTGAGAGATGCTGGGAGACTGGTGAGTAATCTGTCCAGAACTGAGCAGCATATCAGCAAATGTGTCCTTAGTGTAAAGATATCTCAAAGCATGGTGCAGCAAATAGCAGATTCCCTGTGCAGACTGGAGGAGAAACTGAACAAATCAGAGGCCACTAAAAACCCCAACAAGATCCTCCAGGAAGTCAGAATTAATCAGCTTTCTAAGCAAAATTTTGAAGGACACTCTAACAAATCAGATGATACTTCCCAAAATACTGATAACCCTTTTTCTGGAGTTAGTACTTTTTCATGGAAGGCTGTAGGGCCACCGTCAAGAAACTATGTTCCACCAGTGGTAACATGTCAGGCCCAAGGAGCATTGGATGAAGGTGGTTTCCAAGCTGTTTCAAAGACAGCAAAAGCAATGGAGGCAATTCAAAATGAGAAGTGGAAGTGCTTTCATGAGGTGAATCAGAATAAAAATGAAAACAACCATCATGATATCACCTTCACTGTGAGGAAAATGCAGGATGATCAGATGAGCCTGGACCACAAGGTAAAGGATTGAGGAGGGTGTTTGTCTTCATCACTCCTTTATTCTTTAGCAGATAAAGAGACATAGCTATGGATGGTGTCAAAGACAAGGGATGAATCTGCTGTTTACAGTATTGCACATACCGTATGCATTATAGGAATGAAAATTATCAGGTCAGCAGGGCAATAGTACTATTTTTTTCTTTCTCCCCACCCCTCATCCCGAGCAAAATACTAATCCAGTGGCTCACGAGGGGATAAAATCCTGTTCTAAAACAGAGATGAGGCTGTTGGGAAAAGGGCAAGCAGAGATTTTTGTTTGTATTCTTAGTTATGGTTATAATTTATTTACATGTAACTCCATACTTACTATGGAGATCAGAAGCTGTCATTAGTAAGAGCTTCTAGATAATTTTCATTGTTAAATATAAGTAGTTGCTATGCTTAGCCCATAGAGAAAGAGAAAAAATTACGTACTTATCTGCTGTGGGAATAATCTTGAGTCATTTAAGTCCACTCATTCCCTGTGACAGCCTGCCTGTGTGCATATGAAACCTGCTATAAATCTGCAATGGATTTTTTTCTAGGCTAAGGCCTAGAGTTATCCTTTATCATGAGTGGTGCTACTAAAACATAACCTGGTGAATAAAGTTTGCACTGTCCAATTCTTAGTATATCTCATAGACAGCTCAGCTAGTAATTACCAGAATGCCTGGCATGTGCTGAGTCAGGGCTTGTTGGACCCATTTCAGAATTTATTCCCACGTTTGTCTGTCAGAAGCAAAACAGAGTCCAATTTGCAGTGTCAGAGAGGAGGCAATTCCCATTCTGCAGCAAGTAGAAGTGAAGAAGAGAAGTGGTGAGTTTTGATTATATTCACAGAAAAAAATAATTTAGCAGATTTATCTTGTTACAGTCACTGTCCACAGTAGACACATCCAGGATCAAGGATGGCATTGAATGTGTTTTCAGTAAGGCAAATCCATCTGTCCAATTAGGCCCCTACTGTGAATCACTGTCAGCTGCAAAGCTGGCAGGGCAACTGCTGCAGCATCAAAGAGTGGTGTTCAGACAGATTCCAAATGCCTCTCTGATGGAGGTCAGTGGTCCAAAACTGCACTAGTGCCTAAGGAGAGCAATAAGTTACTGGTAAGAGTGGTTCTCCTCTCTCTGCAGCTTCATTCGATGCTCAGTAGAAATGCTTTGGTTTTCCTAGCCATATGACTAGGACCTATATTAGGGGCTGTGGCAATAAAACGGTCTTGTTAAACCTAGTGACAACAGAGCGTGCATTACTTCATTCTGTTTGTTGTGCTTTTTAATGTTGTCTCTATGTATTTCTATGTGTGGGTGGAAAGTACATGTTAAAAGTACCTGGCAGAACTTGTGCAAATTAATGTATCTTATTAGTTGGGAAGCTGGGGACAGGCATCTCCTTTGATGTTTGGGTCAAATAAGTTGGGCAAACTATTGCAATTTTGAAGCTGATTCATGACCCTGTTGGATCACTAAGATGGGTTGGTGAAGGGTATGCTTGATTAGAACATAAATATTCCAGACCTCTGGTTAGCTGAAATGAATGAACTCTAGATTGGGATCAGCTTGGTGGTAGGGTTGTTGATATACAAGTCTGAAGTTCAGAGTATCTTCAGTTGTCCCCTGACTGCCGTACTGGCCTGAATAAAACACATCTTCATAGCATTCTCTTAGTGTTTGTATAGATGTATCATGGAAGGCCATTGACAGCTTTTGAAATCTAGATTTTAATGTACAGGTTGTCTTGTTAACATATAGTAGATCTAAATAACTGTCTGTGCTTTCTAAGCTTCTGATGGCTCAATCTGCTAGTTCTACTGGATTCTTAGAACACATGTACTCAGTCTTTTAATTAACATTAAACCAACTTCTAGTCTTCTGCTGACTAGGGAATAATTAATGCAGTACACTTGTGCATTAACAGAGTTTGATGCATTTCATAATGATTTATTATTATAGGTGCTGTCCAAAATCAGGGTCTGAAATTTACAGTACAAAAATAAGTGAGGAGAGAAGGATGATGCAATCAGAATGGAGGAGTAAGTAAATCAGTGTTAGCTTGGCATTAATGTTAGCCAGTCTTACTGCAGTGCATTAAAACTTCACACATTTTGTTACTGAAGAAGGGTCTATCTGCCTTAATTGTTAAAGCTCTACTGGGCTGTGCTTGGATGAAAACCAAATGAGTAGGATCCTGTGTCTTGTGCATTAAGGGCATAAAATAATCACAACCACATTAGAATTGTTTGATTATAAAGCACAAGGAATTTCTAGCCCTGTTTTGGAGGATATAAGGGAGGAACAGTGTATGAATTTAGACAGGGTAGTATAGCCATAACCAGTGGATGGCAGTACAGGCATGAATAATAGAGAATGGAGACTAATAAAAATTGTTCATGTAAAGACCCATAACAACATAGGTAAGTTTTAAGCTTTCTTCCAAATGGAAAGAAGTTTTTAGTTCTCTCCCTCATGAGGGGATTTATATGCTGTAACTTCAGCATATACAAGTCTGCAGACACAATGAAACACAGGGAGTGCTTTAAAGGTCCAGATTCTGTTGTGCAAACTGGTAATTTTGTCGTTGTTCTGTAGCTGAAGTAAAGCAGATGGCCAGAAGAGCAGCCTCAGGAAGGTTAGAACTTTGCTCTTCCTATCCAGCCTATGAATGTACGTCTGAAAGTGAAGCAGAGAGTACAAATGAAGCCTTTCAACACATCACTGTTAGAGTCAAAAAAAGTCAAGACCAACAAAGATGTAGGTGGCAGTCAGGAGATAATGTTGAGCCTCAGGATTTGAGCAGTGAGAATAAATCTGAATTGGAGGAGAGTGATCTGGAGTCTGCATTCAGAAGTTCTGGAGGTAGGGTTGAAAAATTAAAAATAGTTTCTCCTGTCTCTCTTCATCTCCCGGCAGATTTCAGTTTCTGTTATTTTGTTACACTGTCAATTTTGTCTTCCAGAGTCTTGCCCCCAAAACAGGTCAGTAAGTCAGTCATTGGTGAACGTAAATAATAGGCTAAGATGGGTATTACATGTTAATAGGTGGAGGTAATGTCCAGTGATCTGGGAGAACCAAAGCTTTCAAATCCATGAGTATGCTATCACACTTTATCTCCTTCAGTTAGACTAGAGAGATGTTTTTTCTGTAGCAGAATAATGGATAAATACTTTTGTAATTGTTACAGATAAAGGAACAAGGAAAGCTTTTCTTGCCTAGATTAACAATGTAAGCATTTACATGTCATTATTTCACTGTGTTCCTGGCAAACAATGTAGTTTTACTGTCTGCTTTCATTAGTATTCCACCAGTGGTTCGGATCACTCACTTCATGTTATTTTTTGCTTAATAATTTTATTCCATTCTGACATCGTAGGGGGAAGTTCCCAGTCACCATCACAGGATGATAAAGCAGAGTCTGGAATAGCCATGTTTAAGAATTCAGTCCTTCTTCAACAAGTTGAGAATGTCTCTAGAGTATGTACAGCAATGCAGATAGTTATCTGTAAAGCAGTTTATCCTGGTGTCTCCATGTTGCACACTGAACTGCTATGAGCTGATCTTATCAGTTCAGATCTGACCTGCAATCTTCCCTCCTCCCCCTTTTTATGTTTGGTTCTATAAACCATCAAGGTAATGTAAGGAGCAGGAGGTAGGTGGAGACTCAGAGTGATCAAATTAAATACAGTTTTCATTTGATGCAGTATTGTTTACCAGTGCTGACTAAAATGTATGGTTTTTTTAGTAGAGAGTGGAGAAAGTATCTCAAATGATGTCTTTCACAGGGGCATTCAAGGGAATTACCTAGTTCATTTAATTCATGTTCTGATGTTTCTGAAGAATTCTTCACTCCTGATTATTTCCTTCCTTCTGCTCAGGTGAGTTCAGAGCTAGAGATAAAAATAACAGAAAAGATAGGAATGAAGTTTGTGGCAAGAACTTTGGACATAAGTTACACATCATGTAGTTTTCATTATGCTCCCTTTGATTTCAAGAAAAGCTGTAGAAAATGGGAGATAGTTTTTATTCTTTTGACATTTTATCTGTAAATAAAGATTCATTTAAAAGTAAGAAAATTCTGGCCCTGTTTCTTCAACACCCTCCAAAAAAAGCCCCAAACAAAAAAAAAAACAACCCCAAACCAAATAAGTAAAACCCCACAAACACCCAGACTCGCAAAACACCAGGGACATGTTTTCTTAATTTGTTTATTAGACAATTACATAACCTGTGACTGAGAAAAGTTTTAGGCAGTTGATAGTCTCTATTTCACAGATCTAACAATTAGAGTACTCAGTAGTCTTCAGTGTTCCTTCATTTCCTGAAGATTCCAAACCTGTTCATTCCAATCCATGTTGTTTGCTGATAAGCTCCTGAGAAGTTTCACTTTCCAATTCTGATTATTGTGAACATCATCCTGTGACAGTTGTCCTACCCTTTGCAGCTTGCCTGTGAGAAATTGAATTTGCTTCCTTTTCCCCCCCCACCTTCAGACCTCAGATGCTGAGGGCAAATTAGAAGATGCTTGTGGCAGACTTTTGCAGAAACAGTTACCTGAAGATGCAGGATCAGGAATTCAGGTTTCAGGTAAATGTGCACTTTGTTTTGAAGGCACTTTTGAGTCAGGGAGATTAAGTCTTGTTGCACTTAGATTGTTTGAGTTGGTTTTGTCAGCAGCACTCCTGTCAGAAGTCTGGAGCTTGATTCTACAGGGTTGCTTGGTCTCTTATTCCTCGTGATTTTAGTGAAGAGTTCAGGATGCTCAAAATTTTGGAAGATGAGGTTTAAGCATTGCGGTCACTGAAATATTGTCAAGTGTGAAGATTATGTACTTGATGAGTTTCAGTTAAAAAAAGAGAACTTGTTTGCAACCCTTTTATTTTTACTCTAGGGTGAAGTTGAATCTTTTTATGCAACTTGCTATGGTGCTGGAAGCTGAACTAGAGTTGTATCTACGTGTTAATATGCTTATTGCTAGAAGGATCTTGAGCTTAACTGTTAAGAGCTAACATTGCATATGTAGAATAATGGAAGGATGATCTTTGTTGCCTCTCTTAGCTTGAATTTGTAAATGTTGTGATATTCCCCAGTGTTTGAGTGATTGACTGTCTGGCAGCTGTGGTATGTTTATGAAAATGTATCTTTAAAACACGTTTGTCTCTTGACAACAACAAAGGTTATAAGAACTAAAAAAATTCAATAAAGTTGCAATTTCCTGTTCAATGAGTTATCGCTTTCTTTTGTACTTGCAAAACCCAATAACAGGGAACATTTGTCATTTGTATTCAGGAGGAAAAACACTACTCTGCAGCACAGCGGTGCAGAACTTTGGCAGTAACATGCTAGGAGTGAATCAACTTGGTCATGTGCCTGTAGCCAGGTAGGTAACTATACTTTCATTGTTACTCCAAGGATAAATTAGGTTATAAAGTGTGCTGTCTTTATTAATTCTGCATATATATATATATAATATTCTAATAAGATGCCAGTGGTGCTTTTTAATTATTATCTACATATCATAGTTCTTTGCCAAAAAAATACTGGAAGACCTTTCACAGATCTCATGGGGCTTTGACTTTTCCAATAGTACTCAGTTGTGGTTTGCTTAATGAGGAAGCTAAAATAGGAAAAAGAAGTCATGTATGTATTGCAGTTCTTTTCACACTGATAAGCTACTGTCTTAAACAGAGCAAAGATAATTCAAATTAAGGTTTCAGTCATCTGTTTCAATTTTGTTGTGCTTTTGTTTTGGAGCTCAAGTGGCATGAAGATCGTGCCTTTTCCTCTACTTATGGGAACAATCTGATGCAAGTATGCCTGCTCTATCTTGCCTGCAGGTAACATTAGCCCATGCTTGGAGACTTGTAGTCTCATCTGTCAAACATGGAGTGTTTATATCAAATATTTTTGTGCATTTTATGTTCTATTAATATGCAGAGATGTTGGCCAGAATCACCACCTCAAGCTGCAAGGGGTACGTTTGTTTAAAGTGGAAAAGTTCTTTCAGCAGTGGCTTTTGGGCTTCTTCAAAACCCCTAGCCTCACTGTAGCTGAGCTTGTGTTCCTCCAGAGTTAGCTGCTGCTCACTTATTCCAATGTGGGAGTGAGAGCTGCTTTTACTGCCTTGTCAGTGTTGTGCTCTCTCCCCTCTACTGGAGGCACTGAGTTACCCATCTGGAAGTGGACAGCTAGTGTGTAAATACTTGGCTTTAAGGTAAATGGTAATGATTTTGGTTGCTCATTTCACTTAGGAATTGAGCTTTTGCCGGCAGAACTGGGGACAGCTGCTTTCTGACTACTCCCCTCTGAATGCCTCTTTGACCTTGAAAGGACTTGTTACAGTTTGAGAGAATAGTTTGCAATGTAGACCAATCAAAGGATGATGAAACAATGTAGTGACATACAGTCATAGATGTTTATTTAACTTCCTGGTTTGTTTTGATACTGTGTATGTCAATTAAAAGTTTCCTCTTTAATGTGCTTAAAACGATATTTTTCTTATAGCATTCTCCATCTTTTAAGGTTTTAAGCAAAATGTTTTTATGAGCTGCAGTCTACCTCGGAGAGAAGGTAGTTGTCTCAACTTTTGTGGAGAGAGAACTAAATACACTGAATATGGCCTTTCTTCCCTCATTCCAGTGTTGAAGCAGCACAAGAAATAACACAGGAAGAATGCCAAGAAAAAGATGTGTAAGAGCCACACACCATTTTCTATCAAAACTTCAGCAAGTTGGTCATTATCGCTGTAAAAGTTCTGTGTTGGTGCAGACAGGAAAATAAGAGAGACTAAAGCTGAGAGAGAGAAAGTGCACTGAAGTACTGAAAGAATATATTCATGTGATAAGATGGGAGATTGGTGTAAAAGAGCTGTCACATCCAGTTGTCCTTAGTTTGAAATATTTTTGTATTCATAGGTAATTAACTTAGTGTTGATCTGGGTGTGCTTCTTTCCATTGATGTTGGGATTCCTTATTTCTTCCGTCTGAATGACAAGTAGTGATGTTACTAAGAAGAGCACATTTTTAGTCTGTAGCTATATAAATTTTGTTACTGAAAAATCGTTGGGATTCTCAGGAAAAAATTGCACAATACGTTTGTGACTTAAATAGTGAAGTTAGTTTCTTTTTACAGATAATGGGGATTTGCATAGAAATTACTGGTCAGAGTATACATTTGTTTGTTTTATGGTTTTCTGAGGACAACGTAATCCAGGGTATATCTGCAGAGGATGTTAGTTTGATTAATATAATGTGGTCCTGCAGCCACTGAAGAATTGTTGTCACTTGGGTGGACATCACTGTGCAGGTCTTTAGCAGTTCCAGTTTATCTGATTAATTCCTGTAAAGGCTCCTAAGACCTGTGTTTAGTCTTAATGAATTGTTATTTTTGTTAGACATGGAGGTCTTCCTTGGCTTTGGGTAAGAGTTTTTTGCCTGGTGGATCACATGTGAAGTTCTTGCCCATTCTAGAGGCAGTTTCCTAAACTTGCATTTGTAGTAAAATTATTAAGATTAAGAAATCCTATACAAGAAGGGAAATCAAATAAGATAACCTTTTATGTTTCTGCAAGATTATTGAAGATGGTGATCTATAGCTTTCCAGGAATTCTATGGGAAGTTTTGAAAAGAAATGTCTCTCTTTCTTCTGGCAAACTTAGATAATGCTGAGCGAAAATAAAATTTAAAGAACCCTAAAATAGGAGAATTAGTGGTACATAAGTGCAAAAGTACTATTCTAACTGTCAGAACATTCTTCAATACTTCAGATCAGTGACAGATATTCACAATTTGTCGAATATCCCCTATGAGCAAGATTGCTGCTACAGGGATGTAGACTGTAAAACTCCCAGAGTGAGTCATGCACCAAGGAGCTTCAGCACTCCACTCAGCTCAGGTAACTGCAGGGGAAAGAAAGAAGGATCAGTGAATTACTTAACCTTTCTATGCTAGGAGTCAGACCTTTCTGCCAAGACTTGCTAATGTAAAACTCCTTTATGTGAATCCTGAAAACTCCTACGAATGCAGAAATGTCAGGCTTGGAATAAATAAGCAGAAGTAATGCTGTACTTGTGGCTTGAAATCTCATTGTTTTGGTCTGGATAGCTACAGCTTTGTAGTTGGAGCCTGTTTGGTGCATATAAAAAAATAAATAAAAATAAATCAAAAGAAATCAAATTATAAATCAAAATAAATCTTGTACATACATGAAAAATGAACCAGAAACACCAAACCAAAGGGGAATTTATGGAGACATAGCTAACAAAGCTGCTATCTGAAAGGCCTTGGAAATTGTTACTTGGTAGTTAAGGGTAGCCTTCATAAATCAGAAATTGTTCATTTAGAAATTGATTTGAAGTAATACCTGTAAATTTTATCATTCTAAAGACAGACAATGTAATAAGTACTTACTACGTTTTGAGTGTTGATAAAGTGATCTCGATGTTTGTTGAACTTGTGGTGTTTACAAGCAATGAATCATCATTTGCTTCGTACTTTCATTAATTTGGTGTAATATAGTAGTAGAAATTTCTCAGTTGGCAGAGTTTTCTGAATGGAACTCCTAGGTAATCCATTTGGACTTCTGTTCAGGGGTTATTATGGGAAGTAATTAAGGTTTCCTGTGCAGGTGCCTGTTCAAGAACAAGAAGCCTTTTTCTGGTTCTGTTGAAATGTGATGAAAATAAAAAAAAAAAAAAAAAAAAACCAAACCAAAACCAAAAAGAACTTTCCAGCTCTGCTCTCATCTTTTCTTATTTTAGTTCTAGAAGAGAAAAATTCAATAGCCTTTGAAAAACACAAATGCTGCCATGAAGTAGCTTCAGATTCTTCCTTTTGCGGTTCTGAAGAGATCTCTGCAGCATCCAGGATACTCACTACAGCCGGTAAAGAGGGAAAGAGCACTGAAATTCCTTCAGTTGCTTCAGGAGTTTGCTCATCTGCACTGAATCCACCTGTGAGTCTGCAAAAGTTGCCTCATGCCAACCATTTAAGAGTATTTTTAAAGCTATTTTTCCATAAAACAAATGCAAAATAAGAAGCACAGGAGTATTTCTAGGTCTTTGTGGGTGTTTTGGAATCCTGGGTGTGTAGACATAATGACAAAAGTTCTGACTGATTGCAAAGCAGTCTGTGTGTGTCACTGATAACACAGAGTTGGCTTCTCCTTGCACCTGATTGTATGTAAATGTTAACCACTTTCGAAGTGGCTTTGCCTTCCTTCCACCCCTTCACTGGCTATAAAGAATTTCCCAGGATTGGATGTGGTAATCTCAGGATACTGAAGTGGTAGGTATCTGCAAAATGGTTGGGTAGAAAAGGTATGTTTTTGTTGGGGGGGAGGGGGTACTTCATCAGTTGTTCTTGGATTAACAGCAAGCTGCTTATCTGAACCCCTCTGAATTTGCAACTGATTTGTGAACTGCAGTCTTTTGGCTATGTGGAAGTGGGGAATAAACTTGAATGGAAACAAACACATGTGCATTTGTGCTTAAATATGACAGTTTTTCAAATTCTTAAAATTTTTTGGGGGGAGTACATAAATGGGTGAGTCTTTGAGGAAGAAAAGTGAGGTGGAAGCCTCCATCTAGTAGTTTGGAAGCAAGTAAATGTTCAGAAAGCCCTTGTATTAGGGGATTAAGTTTGTCCTCATTCTGCACAGATGTGGCATAATGTTATCAACTTTTCTGCATCAAAAAATCCTCTTTCTTTGGAGTTGACAATTTCCCAGGTCACCTTAGTGATTTCCAGTAATCTTTTTGGAACTGAAGGTGTCCTGGAGCCACAACATTATCTTAACTGTCTTTTCAGACATACATAAAATAGTTTCCTTTTTGCTTTTCTTACTGTTATCCATTGATGGAGTTATCATTTAAAGGTTAAATTGGAGTTTGTTCAACCAGAACAGTGGCAGTTGCATTTGTTCACATCGGATTAGGTCTGTATCTTTGTGTTTGTAGCAGACAGTTGGAATCCATTAAGCCCATTAACAGTGCAGTGCTGCCCTGACAGGCTCTGCAGAGATACTTGACTGTGTCACTTTCTTGTTTAAAATCTTATTGTAGGATTAAGTATATGAAGCACGTCTTTGCATTTTGAGGACAGTGAGAACTTGCCTGTGATTACAAAGAGTTGATTTTTGTAGGCCCTTCTGGTGAATAGGTGTGCCTGGCTTTAAGTGTTAAAGAATCAAAGCAGAGAATGGGAACTTGAGAGATGTTGGAACTGTTCTTTCAAAGAATTCCTGTCTAATTGTCCAAACAGAGTTTTGAAACAGATAAAGGTTATATAGCTGACAGTACCTTATGGCTGGCTAAAAGATGAGTGCACAGCAGCCTAAGCAAGATTTTTGACATATCTATCTTACCTGGATGCTCCCTGTTTTCATATTCTAAACTGATTCAAGAGCTTATTTTAAAATGTAATGGTCAGCTAAGGTTTTAATTTGGGAGTTAATATTTTGAAGGGGAGGATTGAAGATCAGCAGTTCTTCCATTTACCTTGTGTTTCATTCTGTATTATCTTCCACAGGATGGGTTGCCAGTTGGTGCCTCATCCTTGAGAGGAACCAAAAACGCATCTGGTAAGTGTCTTAACTCAGCCCAAATGGAAAGATCGAGAAACAGATTTGAAAAGAAATTGTGCAGTTTTACTCCCTCTTCTTTTTTCTATCTCTGGCATCTCTTTTTATAGGGATGAACAGCTTTGCACACGACTGTGCATTGCTAGTGGTAATTAGCTTGTAGGTTTTGTGTTTGCACCTGCAGACTAAGAACTCTGGCCTCCAATCAACCTATATTTAAAGTGTAAATATTACTGGCCTAAAACTTGCAATACAAGATTGAGAACTGAATGTGCAAGTCTAGCTCTAAAGGATCTTTTCATTATGAAATTATGTAAGGATAAAAAGTGAATGATCCAGGCTCATGCAGGTTGATAAATATGTCAGCAAGATGCTGTCATAATGTAAGCCTGTATCACAGTTATTAAGGATTAATCACTGCTAATTAACTAGACTTTTTTCTATCTCAGCACTCTCACAGGCATCTAACCACTTCACTGCTGAGCTGCCTCCACCAGCCCAAGAGCTGCTGGATGAAATTGGTAAGAGGTACTTCACCCAAAATGGTATGAAGCATACCAGCTGTGTTCAATCAGGATTTCTCCCAAATCATTCACTACTAAAATACACAAGAGCTTCCAAATTAGTTGCAGTCAGGTCAATGATTAGGAGATTAGGCATCAACAGCTTAAGTAACTTGGCAGTTCTCTAAGTTAGTCCCTGAACTTTCTCCATTTCACCTAATGGTTACTTGCTGATGGAGACAGCAGCCAGTCTATTGAGTCAAGATGTAATTTAACACTGGAACTGAATTTTGTGTAGACCTTTTCAAAAGTGTCCTGGAGCACTGCATGTTCTCCATTAAAATAAATACAAGCCAGGCAGCTGCATCCCTCGGGTATTTTTGCAGTTTAGTTTCAGTGATTTACGTTTCTTCATGTAATCACATACATCATCAGACAGAACACAGTGCAAAAACACTGCGTTGTTTTAACCGGCGTATGTTACCAAAGAATTTGCTTTGGTTATTCAGTTATAAACCAGACATTGAGATAATTAAATGTATATAGCTCCTATGCTCTTTGGGAAATATGGTACCTACTTTCTAATATTTTTAGTTCCTTATTCACCAAAACAAGGGCATGTGAAGACTGGCATCAAGTGAGTAAATGATAGAGACATTTACATGAACAAACTATAGATTATGTAAAGATTTTTATCTGGGTTTGGATGGATAAATTAATAGGATACTTTAGATTGTATAATGTCAATTTAGAAAGAGTAGATCAATAAAGAAATGTGCTGGTTTTAACAGAATATTTAAAGCTGCAAGATTCCATTGCTCAAGACTTTGAAGAAAATGGGTTGTATGATTGTGGACTGCAAATAAATGGTTAGTTGATAATAGTCCTGAAGTAGAGATTGCAAATGGAAAATTACTTTTGCATTACTTTTGCATTGCTGCAAAACTGCTCTGAATACTTGTCCCTGTATGCTCAACTATGTGATGAATTTCAGTTATTAGCACTATTTTGTGTGTGTGTATTTGTGGTTCAGCAGAAATTTAAGAGGATTCTCCCTTTCTTAGTAAGGTTATATGCAGTGGTTTTGCAAATAGTAACTCCTCCACCGGTGTTTGCTCTCTTTCTCTGTATATTCTCTCTCTAAAGTCTAAAGGGTTCTGGTGTGGAAAGCTTGCTGGTACGAACTATTGGAATTAATCTTCTACTTTTATTATGGCACTGTAACGTATACTGTGTTCAAATAGAAGTGATGAAACCCACAGAAGTATAGGTGGTGGGTAGCTGATGTAAGAAAGAGCTGTTTCCATTGTGGGAGGGTGGTTCGGTTGAAGAAGTGGTCAGTGCACACTTGTGGTTCTTATTCACCATAATGAAATAATGCCTCTGATCTCATAGTGTAAGAAAATAGCATCCACTGGGGTAATCAGCATTATATTTCCTGTTCTTTTACAAAGATACCAAAGATAGCAGTCATGAATCTTTGTGCTTCTGAACTGCAAATAGTAATAAGTTAGAATAATTTTCAGATGTAGAGCAAGTAATGTCAGGAGCAGAAAACCTAAATCTTCGTGGACTCTGCGCTTCTTTCCAATGAGTCACCAAAGGGAAGAGCAGTTAAAAAAAAAACGAAATAAAAAAAAGACAAAAACGGAAAAAAAAGAAGGCAGAATATGAGTTAGTCTGTAAGAAAGCTAAATAGCATGGTCTCTTGAGAATAATACTGGCACTTGTTTGTGTTATCCTACAGCTTTGTTAGATCTTTTCCCAAAGGATAGAAGCTACTGAGTTTATTCATAGGAGTATCTTGTTTTTAGGTGGTAAGGAATGCAGCAGCCTATATTGCGTGCCATTCTGTCACTGTGGTTTTGTTGTATTTGCATAAAGTGCAGCTATTTCAGACTCCATTTTTGTGACAGCCTACTGCTTCCTGCTTATCATAGCTTAGCAGAAGGTGGTTGAATATATTCACATGCTGTAGGAAACAGAACTTACTGAGATAATTCTTGGGGGATATCATTGGATTTTGCTAAGCAGGGTAACAAAGCTAACATCCACAGGTTTTCTTCTGATTTTTCTCCCATATCTGGGATTGTAAGGGGAAAGATTAAAGATTAATTTCTACATGTATTTTTCATTTTAGTGTGAAGCAAGATGTTCAGTCCTGTGAATCTAAAAATGTGTTGCAGTAAAATATTTATCTAGGTCTTGCTACTGGCCACATTTGACTGCAGATAATGTGAATTTGCTTAACTGATAGAAAATCAGATGGCTGAGGAAAGAGTAATTGGGAAGCAGTCAGCTGGAAGCTTCCCAAGTATAGTAAATGAAAACACATTTTAATTTCTTTATTATCTTCCTTCATACCATTGATATTAAAATATTTCTGTTTATGTGTAATAGTTCCCAATCAAATTCAAATGGAAGACAGAGAGTCAAAAAAAGAATCTGAGATAAATGAGGGAGATCATAGTTTTTGGACTAAGGAGTCATTTAATCTATCGGAGGAAACAGACAGGTATGGAAAAAAAGAATAAAGCATGTTTGGCTTTGAGTCACAAAGATTTAGAATAATGGTTTATATATTTTAACAAGTTTTATTGCTTAGAGGGAGCTAACTTTTTTAAGAACCCTGGTAATTACGACATTTCTTTTAAAATGTGTAGCATTAAACTTGCCAGCATCCATTTACAATATTTTACTCAACAGGGCTCACTCTACTCTTGATAGTATTTTAGAAAGGATGATCCATGCAGTTCCTGGGGATGAGGAGATCCAAGAACAACCTCACGGACATGCTCTTTGGTTAGCTGATAATTGATTCTTTGTTTTGGTCATAAGTTTATTTTGTTTATGTTCTGTGTATAGACCTGTGCAGGACTTACTCATCAGAAAGCAGACTGTCACTCCTTAGAGTAGTGTGTCAGGTAACTTGCCTGGAGACCGCAATCTGAACTCTTCCATATTAAACTGAGAGGGAAATGAATGTTTTGTTAATATAATTTCCTGTAGGTGGAAAGCAAATACTTTGGTAGGCTTGGAAGGCAGTGCATAGTCTTCACAGAAATCAGAGATTAAATGACAAAATTGTAGGTTTTTTGAGATGGAGGAAAAACGTAAGTGAACAGAATCATGAAAGCTCTTTAGAAAAGACTTCCAAGGAAGAGTTTGAGAAGACAGTTACACTGTCATGGCACTATAGGAGGAAATGAAGAAAATGGCAGAAGTGACTTTGCATCGCTTTGAGGAAAAAATTCATAGTCCAAATAACTCTTTTTCCTCTTGGAGCCAAAGATCAGAGCCTAGTAACTGAACAACTCCACCGTAAATGCCAGTGAGTAGTTGTAAGTTATTCCTAGCATATCTTATTAAGGAACACAAGATGTTCTTGTGTTTGCATCAGGAATTGTTGTTACTGAACACAAAAGGCAAATCATGATAACCAGGAGGATCTTGCCAACAGGGCAGGCTGATCCCTGCAGCATATATACTGCCGTATTTATAAGTGGCTTGATCCAAAGACAATTCCTGCTTGTAGTTAGACTACATTTACTTAATGCTGTTACATTCAGAATCATTAGAGTCTGCATATGTAAAACTGCAGCACATCTGTAGTCTGGGAGAGGAGAGGCAGATTTTTGGGGGTTGGAGGGGGCAGATGTCCCGCATAGGTCAGGGTAAAAATAAAAAGGCATCTGATATCTCCAGAGGCTTGTGGTTTAGTGCTCTGTATTCATTCTGTCTAAAAGCAAATACAGCAAATTTGGGATCATACACAAATTTTTTGTCATTCAAGGGCTGCAAGTCTGCAAGATCCAGAAGATGTTGGAAGAAAGGAGGGAGCTGGGGCCACAAGCAGAACGCCAGGAAGCTATGCAGGGAGTTCAGAAGGTCCTCTTCATCTGTAAAAGCTACTGGATGCTGTGCTGAGCAGTGTCACATTTATTACATTGTTAGCACTCAATTTGTGGAGCTTGCACAGGCTAAGCTTTTGCTTTTCTTGATTTCTGGGTACTGTTTCTGCCCTGTGGTTTAAAAGGCGAGGAAGCTGCTCTACACTTATCATAGCTTAAGTTCTCCAGAGGAAATTTCCCAGTTTTGAGGAGCAGTTGAGACTGATGGCACTGTGGACCATTCACTGAGGCTGCCGAGTGTCTCTCTGTTACTTGCGCAACATTAGCATAATGGCTCTATTTTCTGTCAGCCTTCTGGTGTGTGTTTTCCCTTGTTCATTAAATTTAACAAGGTAGTTTCTTGGTTTTTCTTAGTGCTTTTTTGATCTAGTGTTGAACTGATTTGATTGATTAAGGGGATTAATTGCTGTGCTAAAAGCTAATGAGAAAAAGGTGGAGTATGAGAAGATCTGGTTAGTATTACAAAATACTTGTTATTTAATTAAATCACACTCTTGGTAAAGACTCCATCGAAAAAAAAATAAAACAAAGTCCCTGGGTATAATTGAGGTTTGGATCTGGATTTTATTGGGCACAGCGACTGTTAGAGTTAATTTTTCTTGTGGTAAATGCTGTTGAGATGCAAGAGGTGTGATGACTGTCCCTGTTCCTGTCTGCCTGACCATGGGATCACAGCTGCCTTTAGCTGGGTGTACAGCATCTTGCCTTTTCATTCCTGTTTGTGTAGGGAAATGCTACCTACCTGTAAGTGTCGGTTAGTGTTGTTAAACCAAATTAATAAAAGTTTCCAAGGTTATTGTGCTGCCATGTGGTTCTTTTCCTGGTTTTGTGGTGGTTTTTTTTTGGGTTTTTTTTTTTGGGTTTTTTTGAGTGGGGGTGGTTTTGATTGTTTTTTTGGGGGGTTGGGTTTTTTTCACTGGTTATTAACTGTGTTTCCCATCACCAGGCTGTATTTTAAACTAGATACTGATAGAGCTACTCCAGGGAAGATGATGATGCAAACTGGCAGACCTGGGGGAGCTTTCTTCAGAAGAAATCAATTAAAAAATAAATGTTCCATCCATTTAGTGGTGGTGTGGTAGCAATAGAGCTGGAGCAGAAGCAGCAGCAAAAGGAGGCTACAGTTTGAGTTCTGCCCCTCAAGTTAACAGCAGTGCCAGTGCATGGGGAAATGGGGTTCATTTTTTGGGCATTACATCATCCTGTCCAGGCCAAAGTTTAGTAGTTTCTAAGCTGGGCTCCTGTCAACTGCAGGTACCGGTGTTCTCTGAGTTCTGTATCCTTGCTGCAGGCAGAAGAACTTTATATTCCTGATATAAATTGCTGAAACAATATCCTGCTGCACATTGGCCTGGGGCTATGCTGAGCGCATTGTAAGGAGCAGAGTCGTGACAAATGCATGCAAAAGTGAAATCACAAATGTGTTGTATTATTCTGTGTGTAGTAGCTCATGACCCATAACTGACAAGCAAGCATTCCCTCTCACTTTGGACAGCGTTTTGTTACCTTTCCTAAACTTGCTCAATGAAGTATAAAGGAAACTTGAAGGGCTGCAGCAGTGTGGCAGTGGAGCAAGCACACGTGCATTTCTATATACTTGTAACTATCACTTTGGATGGCAACATGTAAAACTCTCCTTAGCTTCTACCATTTATTTGTCTCTTTTATCTGTTAGCCCAAATGGTGAGGAGGCTGTGAATTATTTCCCTATCTCTTATTAATTTTAATGTGGAGAATTTTTATTTCTGTTGGCAGAGGGCCTTTCAACTCGTCCCATAGCCTGTCCTTATCGAAACCAGAATGCAGCAGCTAGCTACTACAGTTTTTCAGCTGCTTGCACTTCCCTAGGTTTAAGTTTAGCATGAATGTAAATCATCCTAATAACATAAAGCATGGACACAAAAACTATAATTAACAGGAACAATTAAACAAGGACTAGAAAAAGCAGAGGGGGCCCATCTAATGCTGCTTTTGGGCTTCACAGAGAATGAAAGCCAATTAATTGAATTAAAAACAGTGAAGTTGAGCTGGTCTAATTCCTCTCTGAGCTGCTTGGTGTGTAGGAAAGAAGCAGAGGAAGGTGGGGAGACAGGGCTGGGGGTGAGGATGGATGTCCAGCCCCGTGCACACAGGATGGAGGCACTTGCAGGAGCCTGAAGTAAGTCTGAGGAAGACAAGAAGAAAAACATCCATTCTCTAAGCAGCTGTGTTCCAGCCTCCTTGTACCTGCCATTGTGCTCATCCCCATGCAGCTGGGTTCCAGCCTCCTTGTACCTGCCATTGTGCTCATCCCCATGCAGCTGGGTTCCAGCCTCCTTGTGCCTGCCATTGTGCTCATCTCCATTTGGGGAGTTTTGTTTTGTTCTTGTTTTGGAGCAGAGTCCTACAGAATAAAACCGAATTGGTCTCCCAAATCTCATGGTTATCTGCGCTAGTCCAGATTGCTGCTCTGACTGCCTGTTACCAGCATGCAGACTGCATGCTAGAGAGGCAATTTAGTGAGGTGAGGAACAACTTCCAGCACTGCTTCTCTCTACCTCCTTCATGGGTTTGCTGCAACAGCAAAAGCTGTGGAAGATGGTGGGAGGAGGAGTGAGGTGAAGTGTGCTTTGGGATCACGTGCAATAGAAAAAGAACTGTGGAGGGGAGGGCGAACCTTTAAACCATCTTGTGTCTGGACCAGTCTCATTTTGAAAGCAGAATCAAAATTTGAAAGACAATTTACTATGAGGGCAGACGAGCTGCTGATGGAGTTAGATAGAGCGATATGCTAAAACAGCCTTGGGGAATTGCTGTCTGTGGGATCATCTTGAGCTTAGAAGCCTTGCCCGTAGACTCCTAAATCACATGAATTGCCTCGCAGCCCAGAAGTGTAATTGCAGCTGCTGTGGATGGACACTGTGTGGAGGTTCAAGATCAGGTGTGGAGCTGTGGAGCCCCATGGAGGCTTTTTGTCTTTGTTTCTCACAGGCTTTGGCATATTTTACTGTCTGATAATGTCCTGGCATTCTGGCACTAGTGGTTCTGCTGTGCCTTGTCCTTACAGCCTGATTCAGCTTGTGCTTTTGCCCTTCTGGAAAATCAGTGGATTAAAGACCTTATTGCCTTAAGTATTAAAAAGAAACCCAAAACAACAAAACCCATCTTAGTGGTTTTGAACTGGCTTTTCCTTGCCATCAGTTACCACAGCATATGTGGCACTTGTCACAGGAGACAAAGTGGTAGCTGTAGTCGCAGGAAGCTGTTCCCTGTTGCACCCTCCATCAGGCAACAAAACCGGTGACCTCATCCATCTTTATTGATGTTTATTAACACAGTCTGCACTCAGACATACCTGCTGGGTTTGTGCCACTTCACTGCGTGACTTCAAACTTCACTGCAAGATCGGGCAATGCAAACAGGGCTCAGTCTGTCTCGGGGTGGTGAATGTGACCACTTTGGAGGTGGTATCACAGCTGGACCATGCTCAAGCTCCCACCGGGGCTGAACAGCAACTTGGGATGTTTTACATGGAGTTAAAAATTACTGTCCTTTGTTTTGTTCTTAAAGGACTCCTGATTGCCCGGGGGGGGGGCAGGGGTGTTTCCCTGGGACAACAAGGGAAGTTTGCAGTTTAAGCCATGATGGGGTGGTTCCTATCCCACAAGCGGACAATGCCACGTCTTCCAGGGCAGCACCATGATGGTTGTGAGGACCTCTCTAACCTCCAAGAGCCATCCGTCTCCTGGGCATGGGGAGCAGTGACAGCACGGGGCCCTTCTCTGCCCGTGCTGGCAAGGCTGAGCCCAGAGCTGACTTTGGTGCAGGCAGGGTCTGGCAGCAGTTAGACAGGGGGGCACGGTGCCACCTTGTTCCGCAGCCCGCCTGCAGCAGCGCCTGCATGGGGGCCGGGGGCAGCCGGAGCCGTTCTTCCCATGGCCCCCGGGTGGGCACCGCAGCAGAGTGTTCTCAGCAGGCAGCTCTGGAACTGGGCAGGGGGAGACGGTTATGAGTCGTGGCACAAAGCTGCTGTCCACCTCGAGAGCAGGAGGCAGGGGTTGAGGGGTGGACACTGCTGTAGTTGGGGGGAGAGCTGAATCAGTTCCTAGCCCAGCTCTTTGCAGGCCCTGGCAGTTTATTGACAACAAAAGTTTCATTCTGTTTGCTTTGTGTGTTCAATGAGCAGTTTGTGAGCTCAAATGAACTTGTCCGACCCCATAAAACCACGGAAGCAGAAAATGAGCTCTCGTTTGGGCTCAGAGGCTGCTCCCTCCTTTTGCAGCTTATTCCCCCAAACCTTGCAGCTTATGCAGCAACTCTCAGAGCCTGCGTCTACACTTCTAGATGAGGTAGATGGTTCCTCCACATTTTATGAGGCCATTAAGTTGTTTCCAGAAGCCCCAGTGAAGCCATGGTTTTGTTAGGGAATCATTTTCTTTCTCACCTGTTTGTTCATGAAGACGTAAATGATTGGGTTGTAAACCGTGGCTGTCTTGGAGAAGTAGGAGGGCAGTGATGCGAGAGCTGGCTGGATAGTGATGTCTTTGTTGGTGGCCACCACCAGGGCAAACGTGGCGTAAGGCAGCCAGCAGAGGAGGAAGGCCATCACCATCACGATCACCATGCGCGTCACCTCCCTCTCTGCCTGCTGCGTTGTGTCTGATTCCTGCTGCTGTGCCGCAGCCTGGGGAGGTTTGGAGGAGAGGTGCCCGTTAGCAGCTTCCAACAGCATTGCTGTCCCTCAGGTACTCTGACATCAGCAGCGGGACATGGCAGCTCCATTGAACGTCACAAAAACCTGGCCTGAGGTTCATCAGCCCATGGCTGCCTCGGATGTAGCCATGGGATGGTGTAACCTTACCAGCAGTTTTGTGAGCAAAAAGCCATTAAGTCGCCCATACTGGCCGCACTTACTGCCCGCAGAGTCATCAGCAGGTTGGCATAGGAGAAAAGGATCAGGCTGAGGGGCATGACAAAGCAGGTGACAAACAAGGCCAAGACGTAGCTGTTGTTGTTGCTGCCACCAGTGTACCAGTTGGGCCCACATGACGTTCTCAGACCTGGAACAAATAAGTTTTGAAACAAGCCTAAACTGATCACAGGCTTGGACAGGGTCTCCGTAACAGCCTCCGAAGCAGCAGACACCAGCGCTGCCCCCTCCTATTGATGCTACTCAAGCACCTCTCGCTTTTCCATCCCCAGTGACCTGGAGATCAGCCGCTGCATTTTCTGGCTGGCTGCTTGCTGTGTAAGAGGAGGGTGATACGTTGTGGTGTCCAGTGCTATGGCGAGCCCCTCTGCAAGCAGGGTTGGGTTGGTGTGTGCTGGTGCTGCTGGGTGTGCTCCGGCAGCCAGAGCAGCTCGTGGCTCCAGTGGCCATCAGAACAGTTCAGTGTGTCATGCAGTGGGTAACTTCTAACAAACAACCTCTGAGAAAGGGTTATTGACTGCGCAAGCAGGGGGTGCCAGATTCTAAATACCAGCACAGACACTCTTCAAGTACTCCATGCTTGAAAGCTGTATGCCAGAGGACAGCACCACGGGGTCTGCAGCATCTCTGCCCTACCTTCCGGCACGTAGCTGCTCCATCCCACAAGCGGCGGGGTCGTCCAGAGCAGTGACCAGCTCCACGTGAAGGCGCAGCCGCTGACGGCGTGCCGGTGCTGGAACCGAAAATCTCCCAGGGGTCTGCAGACAACAACGTACCGCTCGAAGGCGAGGATGGCCAAGGACCACAGCCCCACGATCCCTGCGAGAGAAGGGTTTGTGGCTTGGGAACCGGCTCTCCTTCCGCCCTGCTGCCTGTGCGGGGTGTGGCAGACAACGATTAAGAGCTGTTGAAGTAATGACAAGAAGTCAGATGGTTTTTGTTGTGACAGGGACAGCTGGGAGGCTATTTCACCCTTAAAGATGGAGTGTCTGTGATGCGTGGCGGTTACAACCAGTTCCCCCTCTGTCATGTCCCTGACAAAGGGTTTGTGCAGTTTCACATTTCTGGTGTGCACAAAACCACCCGTGTGCTGACACAGCACCCTTGAAACACATCCCACACGAGGGCTCCTGGTGTGCCCAAGGGACATTTCCCTCCCTATGAAGACCAAGGCAGAACGAGGGGTGACCTGGCACAGCAAATCTCTATGATCCTTCCCTGCACTGAAGAATGGCTGAAAGACACGAGTTTTACATTATGTATGAAAGGGTTGATGTCAGGAGATGCAGGAAGCTGAGGGAGCAGCCCCCAAACCTCCTTTCCCAAACACAATAGCCCCAACCAAAGACCAAGACAGGTCTCGAGGTTCGTGCCCTTACCTGTCAGGGAGACCATGAAGCCCTCCAGCTCGCACAGCCGTTTGCCGAACATGAAGAAGCCATTGATGTTGTTGGAGAAGCTGACGGAGCTGCCGCAGAGCGTCACCAGCAGGTTGGCCACAGCCAGGTTCACCAGAATGTAGTTCAGAGGCGACCGGAGCTTCTTGTACCTGATGGAAACCACAATGACCAAACTGTTCACAGCTGAAGCGGAGACCACAACGAAGCCCATGAGCACGGCCACCAACAGGTATGTGCTCCGTGGGGCCTGGTAGGGCCATTGGGGGCCATCAAAAGGCCCCGGGGTCCCATTATTTGGGGGCTCCTGAAAGCTGTAGGAGTACATCGGTGTTCTGGAGCAGCAGCGCCGGTCTCCCTTATGCAGGTGACCCCCCCCCCCAAAACCAAAGCCTCTTTATAAGGCAGGAGGGGCTGACGCACCGCAGAGGAGCTTTGCATTAAAATACCTTAAGCTTTTTTTTAATCTGAAGGGTTTGGCCTCCCACCCCTCCTTTTGTAATCAGCTCTTTATTCTGGAGGGGATAAAAGGTGACTTCAAAATCTGATGACTGAAGGGTGCATCATTTAATTGAGTAAACAGATTGGTTTTCCTTCTGCTTCCTAAGTGCCTTCCCCATTAAGATGACCCCTGCCCAGCCCTGCATGGCCTCAGCGAGGTGCAAAGCAGTGGGATGGAGGCAGCAGCTCCCCTTTTGCTTGGGAGAAGGAGCAAAGGAAAACTGCAGCCAAGCACATTGGCTCCTGAGGGAGAACACCCGGATACTGCCAACAAAGAGCCACGTGCTGGCCTGGTCTGGTTCAGCTGCTCCGGTTATAAATTTACATGATAAACATGCACTATAGCGATATACCAAATAACATATTTTAATACTAAATATAGAACCTATATAACATATAGTACATCATATTTATAATATTATCTGGAAGAATCAGTATGTATGCATGCATGAAGGATCATAAGCAACCATGCTGCCTGTAACTGTGTCATACATATACAAAATATAGTAAAGACTACATTTGTGATATGTAGAATACACTTAACCTATTAAATAAAAATCTGTTATATATATAGATATACATATAGACATATATAGAGACGTATAGATATATATGTATATCAGATATACATATAGACATACACACGTTTATATGCACTATATACATATAAACGTAGAGTATATACAATACATATTTTATTACATATTATAAAGAGTGTACACATATACATATGCTTTCATAGGTATGTATACCTTTAAATATAACTACCTATATCTATATACAACTTACATTTACATATATATTTTATATAGAATTTTAGATATATACATCATATATTTTATATAGTAGTCGCAGCATATAAAAAGATACGCATGCACATATATAGCTGTCTATGTAAATATTTAATTTTTTATACACACGCATAAAATAATATATAACAATGCATGTCCATACATACATGGATACATGTATATCTTGTATACATATATATGTATGTAGAGTTCTATATACACATAATGTACTATAGTATATACACACACACTATATGATATAGATTTAGAATATGTATTAAGAATTTCTATATTATAGTTATGCATTTTATACACAGACGTAAATTATAATTTTTATGTATATAATAATAATTTAGCATTCACTTTCTATAGGAAATATACTATAGAAAGTGAATTTATCTATGTGTGTATATATATATATTTGCATAGCTAGCTATGTATAGCTGTATATTGACAGACAGACACCCCCAACACCCCCCCGTTCCTCCCCCCACAGCTGCATATCCCTGGGTGGCAGCAGCCCTGTGCAAGGCTCTGGTCCTCTGAGCTGATTAAATGGGGCTGATGGATTAACACTGGGTATGGGGCTGGGCTCTGCCAGGGCTGCTGCACGCTGGGGCCAATACAGACCATGTGGCACCAACACAGTGCTTAGCTTGAGATGGGACCCTTGGTCCTTGGTGCTGCTGCCACTGCCCTGACACACACCACACGTGCATGTGTCGGGATGCTCGGCCTGGCTCTGGATCCTGTCCTGCTGCTGCTCCTGCAGACACAAGCATGTAATTAACTCATTCATGCAAGCTGTGGTTAGTTCTGGGCTCCTCAGCACAAAAAAAGGCAAGGAGTGACTGGAGAGGGTCCAGTGGAGGCCACAAGGATGATCGGGGTCTGGAGCATCTCTCTTACAAGGAGAGGTTGCAGCAGATGGGCTCTAGCCTCTAGAAGAGCAGACTGAGAGGGGATCTCATTAATGCAGATCAATACCGCAAAGGCAGGTGGCAGGGCAATGGTGCCAGACTCTTTTCAGTGGTGCTCAGCGACTGGATGAGGTGCAGTGGCCATAAACTAAAGCACATGTATGAGGATGCAGGTATATATAGTATGTGCATACAGATATATATATTTGTATTGCTTTAGGGAGTGGATATATATGGAAAGAGTGTGTTTTCATTTCAATGAAATAGTCCTGGCCAAGGAGCAATGATGATGAAGGTGAATGTGAACAGCTAACACCATCAGGGCATCCCAAGGGAAATAGCCTCCAAGGAGGGATTGCCTTAAGCAGTGGTAAGCAGCCTGGTCTGAGAATTAACCTCTGCAAATTGTATCAATCAACCCAAAACTACAGTGGGGTAAAGAGACATTGAACGAGGCACCTGGAGCACCCGGCCCCCTCCCCGCAAAGGGAGGTGTCTGCACCTTCACCCTGGGGAGCACAGTCAGTGTCCAAGATGGCAAAAATCCATGTGGAGACTGCCCCAGCCCAACCGCAGGCACCGCATGGGGCACCTCCAATGCCCTTCTGCTGACGCTGCTGAGCAGCGCCCCGAGTGCTGTGAAGTTAATGGGAACTTCAGCAAGAGCTGGGATGCTTTGGTTCTGTTAACCCTTTCTTGGCTGATCTCCACCCCTCCACTGTCGGCCCCTGGGGTCCCTGTGCAAGCTCACAGCACCGAAGCAGAGCAGGGTCCTGGTGGAAGTGGGGGGTGCGGGACCCACGCTGCTGCAGTGTTTTCTGCGGCTTTTTTTCAGCAGCAAGAGGTTGCCAAGTGTGGATTAAAGCCAGCAAGCCCCGATGCTCTGGTTTAAAACCATCTCCTGCTCCTCTCGAGTCCTCGCTAGGCGCCAGATCCTCTGCATCTCGTGTCTCTGGCTCACTCAGTGCTCCACATGTGATGCCCCAAGCTCGCACACCACGATACCAGCACGGGGAGATTCAAAAGCTGCACCACCAGCACCAACTCTTTTATTTTCTCTTTTTATTTTGGGTTCTCGTTATAAATATTAACAAACCTGACAAAAAGAACACAGATAATACTGAAATACAAAAGTCTTTTAGGATGCAGCTAAGGACGGTTTCTGCAGCCTTCACATGGTAGCAAAACATTGGTATCAAACATTTCACAAGGCCTGGCATGACAACCACCACTGCATGCAGCTGGGACGGACGGACGTCCACTTAGAAAAGACTGGGATACAAAGTGAAGGGGCCCACACACACATCATGTCCTACTCCACTTCAATTTCATAGCAAGATGTGCTGAAACAGATGATGGACTGAAAGTAACTCTGCAAGAAACGGGAGGCACAGCCGACACGGTGCTCCTGCGGCTCTCCTGGAAGCTCAGACCCAAGGCAGGTTTTAAGGTGCTGGACCAGTGACACTGAGAGGATTATTGGGAACATCCTACGTGACACACTGCCGGCATTCAAACAAAATCCATGCGTATCTGGAGAGTGCATTACAAATATTAAGGTATTAAAAAACCCCTATGAACGTTGGTTCCCCCCATATCAAACAAGGTGTAACACGATCGTCACTTTGGAAAGTAGATGTAGGTTTCCAGAGATCCGATCGCTCTCCAAAAAAAGAAGTTGGCAACACACACACACACAGAGCTACAGGGCTCAGGGGCTGTAGGTAATAGAGACTGATGGGCAAACAGCAGCTCTTCCTAAGAAATCATGGTTTAAAGGCTTCACAACTTGCTGGCAAGGAGCATTTCACAGACAGTTTTAGCTCATCCCACCATGTACCAAAGTGGTGTTTCCACGAGAGCCAGCGCTTGGTGGGATGAGGATGCAGGGACCAGCCAGCGTGGGTCATGGAGGATGAGAGCTGGGATATACTATGAGAATATTACTATACCATTACTGTGCTGTACACAGAAATTTGGTCTGGAAGCTGTTTGAGGCAGAAAATAGACCAACAAATGGCCGTGCTGGAGCAAACACGAACACTGCTCTGCCCATGGCTCAGCTCACACCAGCAGCTCACAGTGCAAAGTGCCTTGGGTGCATTTTAGGTAATGGCATGAATTGGAAAAGGCTGAATAAGGGAAAAGTGATAGAAAAACTAAGTCTGAAAGCCGGATTTGCTAGAAGAACAGCCGTGCTGGAGCCTGGCTGCCTGGCTCTGGAGGCAACGCATGGTTTCATCAGGAGAGCGGCTGCTTCCCCTCTTCTGCCCCATCCCAGGACTGCAAGAGGGAAGCCATGGTGGGCACAGCACTGCCAGCTCGCTGGCTACCTTCACATGGGTTACTGGAGAGGGTGAGCACATCATTCCTGGAAGGAAAGCAAACAGTCTTCCACGTTACCAGAGGACACAGTCATTCAAACGGAGGAGCGTTAAATGCATAAAAGACTGTTTAGGCTCAAGTCACAGAGACTGACAAACCACCAGAAATATGGCACAATTGCCTTGAGAAAACAGTACCAGGTTCTAGTGACAGCTTTTGCTCATATCAGATACACGAATGGAAATGACGTGTTCATTCCTGCCACTGAATTGCAAGGCAGCGAGAAGGTAATTCCGCAGAGCAGAGAGTTAGGAGAGGAGTCACAACTGCAGTGCATGCAGGCACGTGGTGTCCATGTGCACGTGTGTGTGTGTGCATGCGTGTGCATGCTCAGGAGTGTGTGTATGTGTGTCAGGGTGCAAAGAGGCTTTTTGGAATAGCCTTAGGGGGTGGGACCTGCTGAGCAGAGCAAACCACTGCTGCCCTGTTCCCTGGGAAGGGATTCCCTGCAGCCAGGCCGTGGTGCGCGGTGTCCGCTCTCCCGCCTGCCCCGGTACCACGATCCCCTGTATCCAAAGCCGTAAAGGAGTGAAGTGCAAAGGCTGTGGCTGGCAGAGCTGTGCTGGCCCTGGAAGCAGCCCCAAGGTGCTCAGTCGCTGAGGACGGCCCCGGGCAGCTCATTCGTTAGCGTGTGCCAGCGCTCGATTTTCTTGTCCTTGTTTTTCAGGCAGTCGAACCAGTGCTTCAGCCGCTCACCCTTGGCGTTAATGCCCAACACGACCCCACCTTGAGAAACAGACACAGAGAGAGGCAGAGGTGAACATCAGCTCTGTGAGGGATGCTGAGGGATGCAGGATGGAGCCAGGTCACGCAGCTGCTCTCACAGCATCCGATGCCACTACCTGATGTGACACATGGGCAATCACAGCCTGGCTTCCCCAGCCCCTCACAGCTGAGGTCTGGGACCTGCTTGTGCCAAGCGCTCATTGCAACTGCAGCGGCTGTCAAAGACATTGGACACTTGTTAGCAATAAATCAGTGACCAGTAAAAAAATCACAAGAAGTCTAGATATCCAATAGAGATAAATGAATCCTTCCCTTAAAACTGTTTCTTTACTCAGAAGATCTGAAAACAGAAGGGAGAGGGAGGTGCATCTTCTCCCTGATTGGGTGCTGGTTGTGCAGGTGGTGTCTGAAGCAATGAGCAGTGGGGCTGGCTGTGGGAGAGGAGGCTCGGGTGCAGAAGTGGGATAAAAGCAGAATAGAAACCCAACAAGAATGAATGTGGGATGGAGAAGAAACCAGGAGGGTGGAGAAGCGCAGGAGAGCAGCAGATGAAACAAGAGCAGCCATGGAAGGTGAAGATAAAAAGAGGCCAAGGAGGCCTCTGGAGTGCCCCACTCACCTATGAAATCATTTGATTTCCCAATATCGTAGTCCCACACTGTGACTTCCAAGGTCTTTTTTGCCAGGTCGCCATGCTTTATCTCATAGCAAAACTCCTGTTGGGGAGCAGAGACAGAGTCAGAATGAACCAGGGGGCCTTGGTGGGCTTTTTTTTCCTCCTTTTAAGCCTGAGGCCTGAGAAAGACCCCAGCTTTCAACAACCATCAAACCCCCACCTCATTGAACTCAGGGTTCAGCGTCTTCTTCTTCACCGCCGTCTTATGCTTTGATTTCTTGTCCTCATCTGGTTTCAAGTAACTGCAACGAAACCAATGCACTGTCACACACAGCTCCTGTGCCTGCTCCCAGTGACAAGGGCTGTGGGGCCCTTCCCTGCAGCCAGGCATGCATGGGGGCACCTCTGGCTGCAGCTCCTGAACAGAGGCAGGTGAGGGGGGACTGAGCCCCCCGGACCTGCAGCTCCCTCTCCCCTACCTGCCAAGATGCTGCAGATGGCTGGAAGGAAGCAGCATGTCCCCACGTCAGCACCGGACCCTCAGAGCTGCCATCAGAGAGCACCAATTATCCCATCTCCAATTCCTAGGGGACACTGGCACTGCACGCGTGCTCCCAGCTCCCAAAACCAAGCACTTCCAGCCCAGATTAGTCCAGACTTGGGACTGTGTGACCAGTCTGCTCATCCAGAGCCTTGCCAGGAGACAGAGGCCACAGGCAGGTGTGTAAGAGGGAGCAGGAGCAAGTGCAGTGGCTGCAGCTTTGTGCACTGCTGTTATCTGCAGATACGTTGCAGCACAGCAGCAGGGTCAGAAAGCAAATGAGATTAAAGTGTAATCAAGCAGACAGGGCACCTGAAATCTGTGCCATCGCCCTTCCGCGCTGGTGCTGCTCCTTTAAACATCGGTTCTGCTTCCTCATTACACTTCCTAGATCTCACTTGTAATCAAAAAAATAGGGTTTGTACCAAGAAGCATCACTTGTCTATATCTGCCCTAATTAAAGCCCTGCAGATGCAGTCTACTGCAGAGAGCAGAAGGGGCACCTACAAAACAGCTGTAGAACAGTGATTCTGTCAGTTCAGGGGCTGAGACTCCAATGAGCATTTAAAAAGCAGAGTGGGTTTTAGGCGAACACCTCCACTCCTAAGGAACAATGCAATAGGAAGGCGAAAGTCTGCTGCTGATAAAGCTCCTTACAGGCCTCCCGGGTGCATTTTGTCTCTGCCTAACCAAATGTCATCTCTGAAAGTGCCAAAGCCTGGGTTAGCACTGAGGGAGCACATGGGCATGGGACGGGCGCAGGGGTGCTGCCGGCCCTTCCTCCCCATGGCCTCTGCTGTGCGGAGAGTGAGTTTGAAAAGAGCTGTGCCAAAACCCCCAGGAGCTGTGTGATGTGGGGCTCTGAGTCAGCAAACCACCACCTTCCCCAGCATCCCTTAATAGCCCCAGGATGACACCAGCTTCCCTGAATCACTTGGGTGAGGCAGAGCTGCAGCAGCCCATTACAGTCATTTAAATGTCGGGTTTTTGTTTAATAACGCTGGTATTTTTCCAGTCATTCACATTGGAAAGCGTTGGTGGGACCTGCAAATGTGCCCTCAGCTCTGCTAACCAGACCCTGGAGCCACCCGAGCCATGGGCTGCACCTAAAGTGCTATCTGAACTAATCACACACACACACACACACGATGTAATTAGAGCTTTTCTATGGGTGATGTGGGCTTCCAAGAGTGGAAAAGCTGTGGATAACACCAGGAAGGAAAACGGATGCTCACAGTTGCTGGTGAGGGCCAGGACCATCGGGCACAGGCACTGTCCTGCTCAGGGAGAACCCAACCCCACGCTGACAGATGAGATCCACTATTTGCTGAGCTGGGGCCATGCAATCAACAAAGCCCAACCATACCTGTCTGCTTTGGGCTACCCATTGTGCCCCTGCCACACACCCAGTGCTGAGCCTGCCATGGGACACCATGGTCACCATTGACTGGCAGGGACAATGCACTGCCCCGGCATGGCCACAGAGCACCGGGCAGCTTCTGCACACGTGGAGCTTCGAAGCACTGCAAAATAATCAGTGGGCAGTAACACACTCCAGGTGAATGCAAGCTGCTGTGTGATGCCCTCATTTGCATCTCCTAATGAGCTCAACGCATCTTCTAATGAACTCAGTTAGTTTCCACTGCAAGGAGAGACAAGAGAAGACAGCACAGCCTCACCAGGACTGGCACGGCATGGAGCAGCACTCACATCTTGACGTAGGGGTCGGAATAGCCATTGGCATCCATGGCAGCGAGGTGGGCGCAGCGGATGATGCCCACTAGCAGCCCCTGCTTCTGCGAGCTGTACTTGAGGGAGATGAGGATCCGTCCACGCTCCTCCAGTGACTTGTCCTCTGTTTTATCTATCTGGGGGAGGGAACGCATGCAGTCTGGGGGCTGCTCCGGGACACAGCAGGCCGGACACCCGCCTCCCCACCAAGACAGATGCTCTCCCCATCCCTGATCACGCTTGAGGAGTCAAACTGACCCACACTCCCACGTGCCACAGGGCCCACGCTGGGGAATGCGGACCTGACCCCCACCCCACTCACTGGCAGCTGCTTCTCCAGGCAGATGCTGAAGTTTTTGGTCTGGTTGGGCTTTAGTTTCTTCAGCGGGATCCGCGTCTCTCCAATGAACTCGTTGTGGCGGAACTTGTCCTCATCGCAGACCGAGATTCTGCAACAAGCACGGGGTGAGTGGGGCTGCCGGGAGAGGGGAGGCAATGGCATGGGGAAAGGGGCTGCCCTGGCATGTCCCCCAGTGAGGGGATGACTTCAAGGCCACTGTTCTCCAGGCCAGTGACTGTGCATCTCCTTCGTAGACAGCTGAAGGACAGAAATCTGCTGCTACAGCCTCGCCAGAGCAGCTCATGATGTTTAAATGTGACACCCAATGTCTTGGTCTGCCTCACCTCCGCAACAGAAACCTGAGGCTCCCGGGATGGATTATGGGCCAGGTCTGGGGAAGCAGGGGCACGAGAGATAGAGAGGCTGCATTACACCATGTCTCACAGTTCCTTCACACAGTCACAAATGCAGAGCCTCCTGCACACCCCAGCTGGGTCCCAGAGCCATCTTGTGCTCAGACCCATGCCGGCCAGGGCTCCTGCACCCCTGGGGATGGCTGTCACCCTGCAGGCATTGGGCTCCTCCAGGGAGATGCTCACAAACCCTGAACATCACAACCTGCAGTGCTGCAGTTGCTGAGTCTAACACTTCCCAGCCCAGGCACTGTCAGAAGAGCAACTCAGCGCCTCAAGCATCCTCATGGCTCTTCCATTATCAAAGTCATCAGTGACTAAAGCAAAACTCATCTGAGCTGCCTGCAGTCCGGCTGCATCCTGCCTGGCTGTAAAGGCTCTTCCTAAACACACTCTTGAACTACAGTATAGCTGGGAGAAGCGTGATTCCCAGCAGGGCCCCCTCTCTCCCAACCTAAGGAGTTCCCGAGTATGTCTCGCGGTGTCCCCTTGTGCTGGGGATCTGGCTGCCCAGGTTGGAACACAGAGGGGGTCCTCCACCTCCTCTTTCACCATGCAGGCATGGGATCTGCAGACCCAGCCTTGCAGAAGGCATCACACCTCGGCCAAGCACAGCTCCCCCAGCCCTGCTGGGGTCCTGCACCCTGTGACAACAGCTTCATGGGAGGGTAGTGAGGGTGATGCTGAGTGAAGGCTGTTTTCTATGCAAAAGCTATAAATGCCTTTCCCTGAGCTGGCAGCTAATGAGTCATTTCTCTGCTGCTTCCCAGCCCATTCGCAGCATCAGGAGAGACAACAGAAGAACAAAGTTAGTGCTTGCAGGAAGCCTCTGCTCACAGCTCCTAAAATCCCAGAGAGGGCTCAGGAGGGTGGTGGCTGCCTTGTGAGGGACCAGCCGTGCCCCAGCAGTGCTGCTAGAGCTGGAGACAGGGAAAGCCATCCCATCCCCACCAAAGGAAACTTCCTGCATCCCTACAAGAGCTACGTAGGGGCCATCAGGACTCTACTCCCATAAAGGAAAGGTGTTTCTCTTCCCTTTCCTCCTTTCCCCCTTTTAAAAAATCTCATCATTTTGCTGTCTGATTTTTTTCCTTCTTTTACCCACTCCTGTTGGTGCCCATTTCTCATGGGCAGCACCTCTGCCTGCAGGGACCATGCTCCACTCTGCAGGGTTTCAACAAACAGGACCTATTTGGGAAGGGCTAAAAGGAATTAAAGATAAACAGTGACCTGCTATTCCACCTCAGAGAAACTAGTTGTGCTCCATGCTTCTGGCCTGTGCAGTGCCTGGATGGTTTATCCATGGATGGCCACACTTCTGGTCACAAGGGAATAACAAGGCGGCAAGGAAGCCATGGGAATGGCTCAGTCACACAGCACAAGGACTATCAGGGCCATGGAGTGGGACAGGAATGGGTGTTGGGAAAAAATAGTCCAATTGGGAAGATGGGGAATGGTGCTCTCCATAAAACCATAGCTGGATGCAGCGTTACTATAGATACCTGCAAAAAATTCCTCACCCCATCACAACAGTAAAATCTTTAAAGAGAATCTCAGATGCAGGCACCGTATTTCCCATTCCCTTCCTCCTCCCGCCTCTCTTTTAAAGAACAAACCAAAAAGGAGCAGCAGGAGCTCCAGACAAGCAGCAGCATTTGCCAGGCGTGCACAGCCCCGCGCCCATCTGGCCAAGGCTCTGGGAAGAAGCAAGCGCACAGTGATGGGAGCAGAGGAGCGCGGTCCTCAGCACGAGCAAGCAGTCAGGGGTCTGTTTTCACACCCGGCCACTGTGGAGCAGTGTGGTCTCCTGCATGCCCAGGGGAGGCACAGGATTTGGTGCCTCTTTCACCGGGTAAGAACACCAGAACCAAGATCTCCTGACAATGTCTAGGAATGCCCAAAAGCACAAGATACCAAATGCAATGTTCTACTTGATGCGAAGCTCCAGAGCCACCCAGGATGAGTGGAAGCCCAGGAAGAAAACGACTGGAAAACTTCAGTGGTGGTGACAGGGAAAGCATCTCCAGTGTCGCACCGGGAGAGGCTGGACAGTCCCACCGAGCCCCGTTTCACTGCCCATGGGGACATGGGAGGTGACTTGCTGCCACCTTACCAAGCAGCTCTGAGAACACTAGCTCCTGTACAGGATGCTACAGCTCATGTGAGCCCCTGCGTGCCCTCCCCAGGAACAAGTCCTGTGCCCTGCACCACAGAGCCCTCCTTCAGCAGCAGCAGGGCACAAGAACACCCCACTGCTGCCCAAGCTGCATCCTACTGAAGGTAGCACACATCGCTGGGGTGATGGCCATCCCCTTTGTCCCTGCTGATGTCCCCAGCTAGTTAAGGTGTTTGAGCAGAGCTGGGTCCCTTGGAAGGCACACCAGCAAGACCTGAGAACTGCTGCTGTCTTCAAGCAGCTGGAGACACTGCCAGGTCTCTCCCAGTCCCATTTTCTTTCTGACACCTCTAGCCATGTCCCAGATGGGTCCCCTCTTTGTGTGGTGACCAGAGGGGGTTCAGACACAGTTTCATGTCACCCTTCCCAGTCCCTCTGGCTGACTGCGGCTCATCTTCTCTAGGTGGCACTTTTAAGGCAGATAGACCGGTGGTGCACCAGTCGTGTAGGAGAGGGCAGAGAGCTGAGTCAGATGAGCAGGCAGCTCTGGCCCCAGACTTCCCTCTGCAATTACACCAGCTTGGATTTTATTACAAGAAATTGATGCGATGGAATTTGATGCCTTGGATTAGAAAGTCAGCTCCATAACAAGCAGCAAGAGGTGTCTCTGGCAGCCATGCTCACCCGCCATCCTGATCTCTTTGACTCAAACGTCACCACTCCCTCATCTCTTTTTATTAAACCCCATCCCTTGAGCTCAGCTCTTGATTTGACAACTTCCACTGAGGGGTCCCCATCTTTAAAGCTGTGAAAATCCCCTTGGAAGAAAACTAAGCAGCAAGTGCACAATTACTGCTCACTGAACTTATTCTCCCTCCTACTCACCCTGGGCTCCTGGGTTACAGCCCTGACTCATGCACAGTTCAAGCAACCCCACTCCACTGACTCACAACTTGTCCTCACACACGTTCCTCCGGCCTCTTTCCATTGTGGAACAGAGAAAACAGGGGTCAATGAGGACCCTTCTCTACAATGCACATACACATAATAGGTATCAGAGTGTGAAGACAAATCTCCTGTAGCTAAGACCCTGTATAGTCCCTATAGTAACTTTGGAGGCTCTCAGTGGAGGAGCAGATGTGCAGGTGATGCCTGCTTAGCTTAAGGACAGTGCCTGGCAAGAGAAGGGAAGAGAAAAAGGCAGAGTCCTGGGACCACCTAGCTTTCCTAAAACCAAAAGGAGTATTTGGTGCTGGGCTCCATCACAAAATGCCTCAAAGTCTGAGCATAGAAACCACAGTAAATGTTGGATGAATTTAGGAGTGTGCCTGCAGTTCTGGAGCAAAGCTCATTCAGCACTTCTGGAGCAAAGCAATTTAGGACCCCAAAACTCTAAGTGCCTGCAGTATGCCTGTTAGACCTGATCAAATACTATCTCCTGAATAATATATTTAATGAGTCATGATGTTTGTCAAACACATGATTAAACAAATAATTCCTGGCATTCGTGAGCTAGCTGAGTATGATATGAATAATGCATCACTTTGCCAATATATCTGGATATGAATAATTGTATCCAGTATCTGTCCAGCTCTGATATTTATTATGAACACAATCTATTTATTGCACATTACATGTATTATTTAAACGTAGGCGAGTGTATTCTGCCTATTCAAATTTCCCCTGCAGCATTTCTCTGCCTCCCCCTTCATGCACCCCAGCTTCCCACCACCAGACAGCCGCAGCAGGGCTGCAGGTGGGGAGAAACGGTGCCTGCAAACAGGGACTGGAAGCAGGAACTGCAGGGTGGGATTTCCCCCTGGAGCAAGCAGGGAACCTGCCCCCAGTCCTGCCCATCCCAGCCCTCCAGCCCAGCATCTTTCCAGCAGCTCTGAATTTGCCTTCTTTCAGGATGGTGGGCGGTTTCATTGCTTTAAGCCTTGGGCTAGACTCAAGGATATTTAATTCAGTGAATGGATGAGACCTTTCAAGATCCTCCCACCTACTGTGTTTCATGAAATCCGAAGTATCTGGTGTTTTTTGAGGGGGTTGATCCATTAACAAAATCCTGCTTGGCAGTGCAATTATCTGAGCAGCCTTCACCTCTCCTTCTCCTTTGTGGCTGGCTCTGCTTGGGAGGTGAACCTCAGTTGTCCCAGGCCTTGGATCTGTCACAGCAAAGTCACTCCACCAGCTTGGATGAGGCCGTATAGGGATGAGGGGCATGGCAGGCCATGGCATGGGGCTGGAGGTCTCGGGCAAGATGGATCCATTACTCTGCTCTCCAGGAGGCAGGGGATGCCTCTACTCTGGCCCCTGCCATGAGGTGAATGCCACTCATCCCCTCGGGAGGGCTGCAGGCACCAGCAGAGTGTCCTGTGCCAGCACTGCCCCACCAACCCACGCTGGACACAGCCCACCAAGTGCCCAGGTGGGCAGGGAAGATTTTTGGGTGCCTTTCCACCTTTGCTGCTGCCTCGCATGCTCTGCAGGCAGCTGGAAGGCAAAGCTGGCTGCAGCTTTGATCTCCACCATTATTTTCACATTAAAGAGACTTTGCAAATTGCATTCCCTGCCCCTCCATGAATCTCAGCACAGAGGAGGCACCTGGGGAACAATCACCTCCCAGACCGAGGAGAGCATCACTCATGCTCTTTCAACTACTCACAGCTGCCTTGCGAGAGCCTTGCCTGATTAGCACAAGGAAAGCCAGCATCCCTGCAGCTTTGAAGTCCTCTTTTCCTGGCAGAGGAGATACTTTGCCAGGACGATGGACAGGCAAAGAGAAGCACTGAAGGCAGGACAACACACAGCATGGGAGATGCTTCCTACAGGAAGTTGCACCACAAGGGTGAAGGGCCATTCCCTCAGGTGTATGGAGAGGCTCATAGAAGAGAAACAGCTCAACCCACAAATAAGAGTCCTTGCTGAGCCCCTGTCACCAGGGACCACAACCCATCCTCACGTAAAGCAGAGATCCCTCCCGAGGAGACGCAATGTTTCCCAGCCTTGCATCCTTCTGCTCGATTAAATACATGGTGTTTGAGAAGTAGAAAATCCAAGCAAGGAATTAAAATAAACCATGCATTTTTCTACCTCGTGTCTGGTTTGCAAGAAGTCCGATCTCATCTAAACCTGCCGCAGGATAAGTAAAATCTCCTTTGCCAATATCTTCAACAGCAAAGATGGAGAAAACAAAAGAGGGGGTTGGGGAATTGCTCTTAAGGAAAATGAAGAGCAGTTGAATTTTAGGCTGAGGGTCCCCCATGCAAGATAACCAATGCAGCCACAGTGCTCAGAAGCTTCGGCTTAGAGGAGGAATTTCCTGGGCCATAGACAAAAGCTTGAAATCCCCTCGGAAATTCTGCCAAACCCACTGGGCAGAGCAGCTGAGCACACGTGCATTGCCCGAGGGCAGGCTGGGTGGAAGCACCGAATGCATGGAAGGACACTGGGCCAGAGCAGGAGAGGAGATGGCCCACAGGATAGGGACAGCCCCCAGCAGAGCTGCTGGCTGGGAGACCTCTCCCCAAAAGTTTTGCTTAATTCTCTGGAATCCTTAGCAGGCAAACCAAAGCCAGAAGCTGCTGCCCTACAGCAAGCTCCATGTCACAAACCTGTCCGCTCTTCTGCTCACATAACCCCCACAGGGAGAGAGCAGAGCCTCCCTAAGCCTCTTCCAGCCCCATCTTGAGCCTCATTAGTGCTGGGGTGGCGGGGCTTGGGGCTCCCACACTTCTGGCAGGGCCTGGGCTGTGCTAAATCCCATAGGACAGAGCCCACTCCATCCGGATGCAGTGCCAGACCCTAGCACTACACTTGGAGGCGAGGTGGGTATTTGCGTGATTCGCGTGGCCATGTCTTCAAGGGGTTCACCACCTCCATGGGGACATGCTTCTGCAAATCCCACTGACTAGCTGCAAATGCCAATGAGTCAGAATCATGCTTGGATATTCCTCTCCATTTGGAGAGTATTTTGATTCTTAATTATCACCTAATTCACTGGGGTTAGCTGCTGGCAAGGAACCTCAGCTGCAAAGTACAGAGCACGGGAGAGCCTGGGAACCCCCTGCAAAGAGGCAGCTCCAATGGGTGTGAAGGCACGAGACAGACGGATGGCTCTGATGGCACAAAGAGATGCCAAACCACAGATGTGTGACAAGTCTGCCCACAGATGTAACCTGTATGAGCAGATGAGGCTTCACAGGGAGCTTTACTCCTTGCAGAGTGCCCCGCTGGCAACTCACAGAACTGCATGGCAGGCAGGCTCCAAGCTTCCCTGGACTCCCTGGAAAGGTGCCCTTTGAAGCCACTTTGGGTAATGAGCCATTAATTGACCTCGACAGCAATCTCCTGAGCTCCCTGTGGAGCTCCCAGGACGGAAACGCTGTCTCCATTCAGTCAAGTCCCTCCTGAGGGAGCCCATGGCCACACTTGGCTCCACAAAAAACACCCACAGCACCCAGGCTGGCGGGCAGGAGGAGGGATGCGCTAATGAGGGATGTCTGTGGGGAGAAGGGCGAATCCAGCACACACTTCTGCGTGTCCCCCTGCCACTGAGCATCCTACGCCTCCCTGCTGCCTCCCTGGAGCACGTGAGCACAGCTCTTCCCCAAGGAGAAGCAGTAACCAGTGGCCCAAAAAGATAGGGGTCAAATCCTTCTGCTCCCTGGTGCCTTTCAGCAAACAACTCAGCTGAACACCTCTCTACAAACTGATTTCCATGCTTGAAAAGGCTGAAAACTTCAAAGCCTGGAATGAAAATATGGGGAGAAGAAATAGCCAATAATAATAATAAAGCAGAGGCTTTCCAGTCCAAGCCTGCAGCACTTGGAGCATGACTAATATTTTCCATGTGAAATCATAATCTGAGGCACTAAATTTCTCATCTCTATGCACACTGCAGACAACAGGTAGGCTCTGCCCAAATTCACCTCAGAGCAGGACCTTTAAAAAGCAGCTTTGTGCGCTTGCTTTGAGGAAAGTAATAAACTCCCAGGGTACCTGCAGGTAAGGAGGGTCAGATGCCAACCATGGAGCTGACAAAAGCCCCAAGTCCTCAGAGCAGGATGTAAGATCCTCCTTTGTTCAAAGCAGATCTTACAGCAAATCCTCCTGCATAATGGTCCTAGATCAGAGCAGTGCTGGAGCAGCCCCAGGCAGGATCTGTCCACAGGCTCCAGGTCATTTCCTGCCCTCACCCACTTGGGACAGTGGGCAAGACATGAAAACCTTTTCATTCGCAGGGGTCTGACCCAGCAAAGCAGCACTTCCGAGCTCACACAGCCCCTGGGGGATGCTTCCGGGAGACACCAAATGCACAGAAACAGATCCAAACTAAGGGAACAGAATAAATACATACAAACGCTCCTCTTTCAGTCTGGCAATAATTCACAGATGCCTCCAGCTTTCTCCCAAAAAGCCAAGCCTTGAAAGGGCCCCGAACTTTCCTGGGGAGATTTTCTCAGCAAGACATCTCTGCAAAGCCTTAATGCATGCCCGTAAGTGCTGGGCATGAAGAGGTTAAATCCGAATAACACCACCTCTACAGGCAGGAGCCCAGTGAGTTATGCAGGACCATGCTCCTCACCAACTATTCCCACCCAGGTCACAGTAAATGGAATGCTGGTCACCATGGCGGCGATGTGGTGTGCAGGGCATGAGCACAATCTATAGGCTTTGGTGGGTAATAACTCTGCTATGAGGAGCTGCCAGGACCATCCTTGAGGGCTGGGGAATGGGGGTCCCCATGCTCTCCCAAAACCTGTCACTGGGATGGGGAGGTGACCCTAAGGGAAGGGACACGTGTCCCCCCAGCGCTGGGCTCAGCACCCCGCTCATCCCACGGGGCCCTACCGCAGGGTCTTGCGGATCATGTCCTCGTCAGTGATGCCATAGTAGGTGAGTGTCTCATTCCAGGTGGGGTTCAGAGTGTTCCGCAGCGTTTTGGTTCTCAGCTTATTCGCCTGGAAAACAAAGGAGATGGAGGTCAGCAGGACCCAGCCCCAGGCAGTCATTTGAGCATTGACGGACAGTGAAGGGGAGAAAAGGAAGCATGGTTTGGAGACAAAGGGGTAACTGATGGTATTGCTCTCCTTCCCCAGTGCTGTAACCTGGCCACAGTCCTCAACGGGATGGCCCAAATCCACCTGACCACAGCAATAACCAGAGACATGGCAACGTGCTCATTTGCAAAGCAATCCAACCCCGTATCCCGCATCCTGGGAATAGGCAGCAAAATGGGAACCTTGACAGAGAGCAGAGAGAGGATGGTGATTTCATTTATGCAGCACAAGAGAGCAAGAGAGAGAAAAAAAAGGTCTTTTCAGGTTCATTAAAAAATACCAATTTGCTGTTCTGGCTGTTTATTTGCATTCCTGCTCCCAGCACAGCTCTTGGTCCTGCCTGACTCAAAATAACTTCATTTATACACATTTTTTATCACTGGCAACTCTTTGCAGAGCCACAGCTCTGCAGTGGTTAGAGAGAGCAGGTCTGTCACAGCCACTTGTGTCCCAGCATGGATGGGGCACACACACACCCCCGAGGTCAGGGGACATAAATCTCACTCCCTGAGCCCCTTGCTTCTGTTGAGGACAGAAGCAAAGGGCTGCAGGCTTCAGATGAGGCTTCTCCATTGGGACCCAGCCTGGGACAGCCTGGCAGAGCAGCAGTTTTCCTTCTAATTAGATGTAAAGGCAGAAAGTTCGATCCTTGTCTCAGCCACTGCTGGGCATAAGGAACTCTCAGGAAAGCAATACTTCAAACTTGTCTTGCGTGGCTTTATGAAAAGCTGCTACATTCCCCACCTTTGGATCACCATCCCTGAGTCAATCGGAGTGGATGTGAAGCATGGTGTGAAGAAAAGAGCTTGTGCTCGCAGCTAAGTGAAGACTCACCTCGTTAGCGTGCGCCTTCCCCACCAAAAGCACCCCAAACACACAACCTCTTCCAGACTGAACAAACACAGCCACTGGCTGAGGAGCTGCCAGAGCAGCGGAGCCATCAAGGGACCATAGCACAATGTCTCACTCCCACATTCACCACGCAAAGCAGCTGCTTGCTCTGGGTTTCATCTCTCAGAGATAGAGAAAACCTCTGTATTTTGTGCTGTGCTTCATTTAGGTTTGCAAAGCTATTCCTGTCTTTTAAAGAAACCTGGGCCCTGTGCAGCACTGCTGAAGCTGGGTGAGGAGCTCTGAAACACTGAGCACTAGGTTAGGAGGAGGATATCCCTGGAGCAAGGTGAGATGCTCCAGGACCTGACTGGGATTCAGGGGCAGGAGGGACTCAACTAGCAGCAGCATCTAAAACCCTGCAACGCCAACTGCTTTTCACATCACTCAGGCAGAAGTTTGTTTGCAGCATGGAAGGAGAAGCTCCCGGGCTCTGAGACAATCCCTGTGCACCCAGAGGCATGTCCAGTAGTGACAGCAGAGCGATGCAGACCAAAGGAGACTGCAGACTGGTGCTCTCATTTATGACCCGCTGTTCCTATTAATACCTCATTTGCCTTAAATCTTCCTCAGCTCTGTAAACTTGCTCCAAAAGAGCCACTCTGTCATACCAGGTTCCATCCCATACCTATTTTATCTCCTTCCTCAGTGACTGTGGCCACCTCACCAGGCTCCAGCCCAAGCAGCAAGGTATGTACCAGAGAGGAGTGAAGAGCCTGCTGAGGGGTGACAAGGACAGCAAAGGAAGCACCCTGATGGCACGCACTGCCTGCTCAGACCCACTGGGGCCATATCCTGGCGCTGGGGCTCTGTAGCTCAGGAAGGAAAGTGGGTTTAGCAAAGAGGGTAACATGATGGGTATCACCCAGCAGCCAATGCTGCTCTGAGCAATGAATGCGAACTAAATCAAAGCAACTGAGCTCTGTGAGAGTCCTTTTCTCCCACCTGAAATGATTTACTCAGTAACCAGCTCACTTGGAAACCTGTGTGCGAGACCGTTTCCCACATCTCGGGTTTCAGCTCTGCCCTAGGTGCCCAAGAGCCTCAGGTCGGGAGAGACACACTCAGTGGACTTGGAGAGTGTCTTGCTCCTACTGGAATGACTGTGCACAAACATCCAGGCCAGGACACATCCACGATTCCCCCCCCCGTGCTCACTTCTCCCAGAGCAGATTTGGACAGTGCTGTTTGGAAACAAGGTGTAGAGACAGAGGAATCATGGAGCCAGAGGGATATGTGGGCAACAAGAGATCCCCATGGCTGCTTGTAGAGTCTGCAGCTCTTGCACTACCCTCAGCACAGAGCTTCCCTCCCACCTCCTTCATCTCCATCACCTCCAGCAGAAATGCTAATCAATGCATTTGCAAAACATGGAAATGACAGATAATATCGCTGATGAAAGTGCTTCTGGCTCCCTATTTCCAGCAGAACTCGAAATGTGGTTAAAAACTCCCGCTTACCGGCCTGAACATTATGAATTAATTCAACTGAACCATATCAAGTAAATATACCTCCCCCCCAAAGGTTTTTCCTGTAGTGTAATAAGAGTGCAATTAATATTCGTATCGCATACATTTAGTATTTAAATTCAACATCAAGTCAGTTACACCAAGCTCTCACGATATACATTAGTATCTTTAATTACTCTTCTCTCCATCAAGTGCTGAACCCAAGTAGATGGAAATATTTCTCCTGTGATTTAAAATCTGGTTTATTATGATCTGAGGGGGTTTAGATGCAAAAGAAAAAGGGGGGGAAAGAAAGAAAAGAGGTGTCTGTTTACAGCTCCAGACCATTTCACTTGGTGCTTCCCAGGGGCTTCTGGAGCACACTGTTCTCACCCCCTGCTCCCAAGAGCAAGGAGTTAGGGCTGGATTTAGCCTCAGTTCTTACCTCCTGCTGCTGCTCTCTCCTGCTTGCCAGTGAAGAGCTTTTCCCTGGGGAACCTCCCTGGTCTGATTCCAAAAGGAAAGGTTCAGCCCCAGTAAGAGAAGAAGTGAAAAGGCATCTCACCTTACTGGCTCCGGGGAGCAAGTGCAATTTGACATATGGATCCGCCAAACCATTATGGTCCATCGGCTTCAGGCCCTGGAGAAAAACCAGCAAAACGCAGGAGTTAGGGTGCTGTGCAGGTAGTGTGGCTTTGCTGACCCCATTTACTGATGCCCATTTCCCTGGGATATTGTTGGTCCATGGAGTAACTGCAGAGTTTCCCCAGGACAGGGGAAGAAGGAGAATATGGTTTGTGCAGCACAAGCTGAGCACACTCAGCATTCCAATGTAGACTGCAGCTTGTGCTGAGCTGCGGAAGACTTCTCACCTGCACTTGGCATTGGTCACAAAGCACTGCTCCTCTCTTCCAGAATCTGACTCTGACATCCTGATCACAATTAATTTGGGGGTTAAGTAAATCAGCGCGGTGATTCTCGGGGTTTAAAATTACAGGCTTTTGTCATTTAATAATTGCTTCCGAGCAAACATACACCTCTGCTGTTGTGGTGTTACTTCTAAGCACTCCCAGAGGGTGTGATAGCACCTACCTACTCTTCGTTATTAAGGCACAGCTGAAGGAAGAACAGCTTTCAGGCCAGTAGGAGGTTCTCGCCAGTCAACTGCCATGGCATTGGCAGGAAAATCTGGGAGTACTGGAGCACAAACACAAGGAAACACTCACTCCAACCATCCCTGATGCATTTTCTGCAAGACCACCATAGCTTTTAAAGGATGACGTGGATCATGCTTGCTATAACGATGCTCTGGAGTTGAGCCTGCTTCAGGCAGAGGGAGGAGACAAACCTGCTCCCCTTCTAAACAACAAGCAGGCTGAAAACTATCCAAGAGCGATGCACAAACCCAGCCCAAAGCCATAACTGCACGGACTGCATGGAAACAAACTCCACAGGGCAGGGAAGCAAAAAGGAGCACAAAAAATAGAGCCTAATTTTTACCAGTTCTAAGTGGAAATGATAATAGCTACATCACGAAAGTCCTTGGATTATTTCCAGCTTGGCTACAGGATCCTTGTAGGAGCTCTTTCTAGGCTGTCTGAAGGCAATCTTCTGCCTGGAAGAGAGGGGGGTTTCTCTGCAGAGATACCCATCCAACCCCAGCTCCAACCTGGGCATGGAAACCAGGCTGGGTGATGCTAAAGACTCCGCACACACTTGTGTGATAAGCAGAGTATTCAGTGCATGGGATTAATGAGTGTGTGCAGCTGCCAGGGATCCACCTGGCAGGAAAGCATTTGTACGGGCTTGTCGTGGTCTGAGGCCCCTCAAACAGTTCTGCGCACTCCCCCCTCTTTCTTCCCCAGTCCCGGGGAAATGGGAAGGAGAATCAAAA